>JAPYZD010000400.1:0-69507 GCA_030522725.1 Ichneumoninae sp. B BG-2022a | reverse complement strand
ATAAACAAGTGGAGGGGGAAGAAGTGCGCGAAAGAAGGAGAAAGAAGGAGGCGACGACGCGACGAGGAAGGCGGCGAGGAAGAGGGACGAAGAAGCGGAAAAACTAAGTGAACGGAGCTCGGGCAGAGCGGCGGCAGGATTCGCCAAGTGTTTGTCTCCGTCGAAAATCGCCGCGAACTCGCGCGAAGACAATTTGTCGACACACTTCCGGTGGATAGTTCGTGAAAACTTTGAGAAAAAAAATTGTGTTTTCCAAGTTCGACCTTCACGAAATATCGGCGACATCAAAAAAAAAAATCACCAAAAGTGTCGCGAATTTGTACAGTGTATTTAAAAAAAGGTTTCAGCAAACATTTCTCTTGTGTCTCGCGAGTGACTTTTCATTATTCTTTCCGTTCCTCGATCTTGAGCAACTTTTGATATTCCTCGCTCGATCGCTCGTGCAAAAAAAAGATATCCATCTATTGAGAGGAAAAAAAAATTGATCGAAAAAAAAGCGAATCACGTTCCTAGTTAAAAAAATCTTCGTTACGTAGGGCATCGCTTGAGACGCTACCGCGCGCGCCGGACGTTAGATTTACGACGGTGTTTCGCCGGTGAGACTCGACGGGATACAGCCGTGATAGGAGCGCGGTATACGTATATATCGGATGATTATCATATTAATGAGTGCGAGTTAAGCGAGATCGAAATTGCTCGTGCGAGCCTTGCGAGTGGCCGACTTGCCGAGTTCGGACTCCCCGGAAGCCTCGCGTGTGTTATACGGAACGTCCAAGAGAGAGGAAAAATAAAAACCCAAAAACCTCAAAAACGTTAGTCAAACAAAAAAAAAAATTGTTATCGCGAAAGTGTAAAATCAAAAAGAATCGAAGAACCGATAAAAATGTTTTTCTCGTAGCGTCTGGTCGTCCAATCGTGCAGTCGATAATTATCGAGAAGTGTTCGAGCTCGGAAAGCCTCGAGAAATGATCCGGCTTGAGGATCGCGTCGACTCTGCCGTGATCGTCGTGGAGAAATTTTTTAATTTTTCGGAAACGAGAAGCTGCCGGTGCCCGATGTTCGTAATACTGAAATAAGAAGAGACACGACCTAGGAATCGAGAGAAATTCGTGAGTTGATACTTTGGTTTTTGATATTTTTTTGGAGATCAAACTTTCGACGTAAGATTTGACGACCTTGAGGGAGGTCTCGCCTGACCGCTAAGATCTTTGATCTTTCGAAATTTTTTTTTTACTGAAAATTGCGATTTCATGACAGTTGAACAAGTGTCAATCATCCCACTTACGAGTCGAAGGAAGTTTCGCAAAAAACACAATATAAGATCGGTGGGTGACCTCTGAGAAGGTTTTATTCGCATTCCTTATCCGATCATTGTACTTCCTCACAGAGGACGCTTTGTTTTGGTGAAAAAATAGTTCATGGAAACGTGTTACGAATGTTCCAAAACACGGAAAAATCACAATTAGCCAAAAATGTTCGAGTGTATGTGTGCGTTTGTGAATGAGATGTGAATGAGCGAAAAATTCAAACCGCTATAATTCGAGAATGCCTTGGCCGATCCAGTAGTCAATGTTTTTTCAAAATTTTATTTAAAAAATATCAGTTTTTTTTACGTCGATTTTTAAGTTCTTCGGAAATGTCTATGCGCTCTCTAGCTCTTACAATGTTTTAGCTGTCGGAGCAAAAAGTTGTACGCGGATGGAGTATGATCAGTCAATGATCCGTATTAAATTTGAAGAACATCGATCGAACCGTTAAAACGTTATGTCATTGTGAATTTTTTGGAGTTCATGAAAAATTAGTTCCGTATTTTAGACGCAATTTTCCGTATTAAGTATTCATCTATGAATAAAATAAGCGGCAGATTCGTGATCAGCGTCAATAAATACCCTAAATATAATCCCGGAGCGACGTCTAACGAAAAAAGTTTATCGGGAATTCTTATAGCCAAAATTGAATAAATGAGTGATTTTTGCATATTTTTAACCAGCTATTTCTTTGCCTTTTATAGATTTAACGATAATTTGATAATTCCCTTGCCCACGAGATTTCTATCTTGAAAAAACAATTTAGAAGATGATTTCGAGGTGCTCGCTACAAAACAACAGTGGAAGATGATTTCGTGTTCCTCGCTAGATTCTTCGAGTGTCGTCTAGAAAACGGAGCGGTCCTAGATCCGCCGGTCAGGCTCGCGTAGTCCGGCGAACTCCGGTCGAACGAAAGGGGGGTTCGAAAAATTCCCATGGCCAGTTCTCGAGGTCGGCGCATATCCCTAATTATGACCATGGGACAGAGACCACGTTCGCATAATGGCCAATGCATGTCCATTCAACATTTCGCTAGTTACCCCTTTTATGCTAAGTGAGAGAATAACGGGGTGAAAAAAAAAATAACACGAGGATGACCCTTCGAGGATCGTGGCTCGGTGACCGCGCGCGGCACTTACGGTCGAAACTGCCTCGCCCCGACCGGACATTTCCCGTGACCATCCCCCGAGTTCCGTGTGTCTCCGAAGATACAAGACCCACGGACCACGCTCGGCTATACTGGGTGACTCGAGGTTTACCCTTCGAGCCCGTGGCCTCAATCCCGTTCGAAAAATAATTTCTCAAAACCGCCATTCGTTACTGACCTTTCGCTTTCAATCATTAAATAATAAATGTTTTCCTAGTGACGACGATTTCGATGATTTACCACCGACGAACTTATCTGCTATAAATTATACGGACGTCGTAAACATTTCTTCGGAATCGTGTCTTTTTCTTGTCGTGTATATTGAGATAGAGACACCGTGTATAATTTTTAAGTTGCGTGCAAGAATCGTGGATTGGAAAGTACGCTGATGCGTTTGTGAGGTGATGGAAGGTTTTTTAAAATCTTTTCCATTTGTCATTGAATTATTATTTTATATATAATTGTTAATAGGGTCGTTTGTGTCGACTATCTGCTAGATCGGAACGAAAAAGGTTATCGACATAATTAGGGTCTGAAGTACGGAGTTATAGTTGCCCTAGAATTAAGGCGGGGTGAGAATTCCCACTCGTGTCCAAGTATCGCCGCGGGATAGAGTTTCATTGAAACAAAATCCCGACGCGTTCTCGAATGGATCCGGGGCGTGAAGTTTGTGGGAAATTGGGCGTCGGAGTCAACGACTCAATTGTCGAGGCAATAGCAGGATCGTTTCTGGTGGAGCATTGTCGAGCGAATAAAGAAAATATTAGAGGGACGAAAAATGTTCAACCCCTGAAAATGTCGAGGCGTTGAGGATTCGGTACAATCGACGAGTGACTGCGGGGCACACGCCGCAGTGGGGCGAAACGGGTCACAATACGATAATTACTACTTACCGGAGCACCAACAGCGGTCATTATCTCGTTTCGGACTGCACCCCGCGGTGTCGTTGAGTCGTGAGACAAAATTGCCAATTTCGTTCCAGCGAGACAAATTTTTTTTTAATTGTCAATGGAGAAAGTGTCGAAGAATCAAAAGTCGAAGATCGCCTGGACTGGCGCGTCGATTTCACCGGCAATAAAATGAAAAACATTGGTCGTAGGCAAAGTTGCGCAATGTCGACGATCTCGTCCCAAGTTTCTCAAGTTGACGATGCGGCTGGCGCGTCCGCGCGGTCCGACGATTCTTCGAGGCTCCTCCGACGCTCTATGCTCTCGTTAACCGACAATGGCGATGTAACGCTTTGTGACTGTTTCAAAGTTGAATGGGCGAGAAGAGGGTTTTGCGCTGAAAAGAGCTGAAGAATCGTGTGGAAGAAATAAAGGCTACTCTCCTGCCGCGACATTGTTGAAGGTTCTCGTTCCTTACAGCCACTGCGTGCCCTCGTCGTCTCGCCGCCCGAGACAGATCGTTACGGCGGAATAATTATATTTCGTCTTCGACGAAAGCTCTTTCCGAAATTAAAAAAAAAAAAAATAACCGTTTCCTGAACTCACCTCTGATAATCGATAGTAAAAATTCTCAAACATTCCTATCGATCCCCCGAAGATATCCTAAAGATTTCCTTAAAATTTATCGAAACGTTCGATAACTCGCGGCATAAATCGCAAGTCGAATGGCTTCAATTCCAAACCACTTAATTTCTCGTTAATTCAACGCGAAGTATCGTGTTCGCCGTTTATCGTCCCATTAGCCCTATCCAAAGTACATCTATGAAATTTTCTTTCTTATCTTCTCGTCTCTCGCCTTCGCAATTTAATGGTTCAACTCTCCATAGAACCTTCTCTATCGATAAAAAAAAACCCAAGTAACGAACTGAGAGAAATAAAAACATCAGAAATATGAACAATCTTCTCCAACGTGAGAAGATCCCGGGAGTCCAGTTGCGAGCGAGTGACATCGACAAATCGTCGAAATATCCGAGGCAGTTTAAACGCTCGTTCTAGCTCGCATTATAAAGATCCGACGACAAAAACGAGATTTGCAAATGGTCTTCGAGTACGAACTTGAGAACTGGTCGGGGAGAGACTGCGAGAGAGAGATTTCTCTCGAACTCGTTCGTCTCGTCGAATAGGGCAGCGGGCGTGCGTTATCAGGCGCCGGCAATAGACTCCGCGCGCGGCGAGCGCTATCTATCGATATGTCCTCGAATTATAAGCCGCGCATTTCCGCGTTGAGAATGTACAGACACGCATGTATGATCCGGCGACGAGTTTGCCGAGTCAAAAAGACAAAAATAAAGAAGGGAGACTCGGAACAATTTACATTTCTCTACGCACGTTACGCACATCCTGGTATGGGAACGAGTAACGAGAGAGACGGAGGTGCATGTATGTATATATATACGGTTGAAATACATTTTACGCTTGAGATTTGTGTAGGCGTTGTGTATAGTAAATGTACTTGGCCGATGGTTGAGAGTCATGAAAGTCGAGAAACGATGTTCGCGAGCACGGCGTATTGGACGTACCTGCAGGGGGATATCATTGTGATTGCGCTAAGAGTATAGAACATGCGGCGCGTGTATTATGCAAATTTTAGTCGGGATGCTCGATGTTTAACTACCGGGAGGGGTTTCGAGATTCCAATAAGTTTTGTTAATGATGTTTTTGGATCGAAACTTTTTTTTTCTTCCGATGTAAGGCGATGCTGTAGAAAATTATTTATGATTTTTCATTGCAAAAAAAATTGTCTCGCGTGAATATTGATCGTACGAAGATTTTATCTTTTTTAATTCGGGAATAATTCATCGGTCAGTTTGCAGAATGCGGTACTTTGAGTAAGCAACAGTGACATAGCTGTGCTTCGAACGAGGTTGTTTACGTTGTTTTGTAAAAATCCGCAGACGTTTCTGGCGGTGTTTTTTTTTTTTTTTTTTTTTTTTACGCAGAACATTTATTATGGACATCCCTATCGTTTTTGTGCTTCAAAGAAGTCCCGGTCGTTTGCTCTCGGCAAAAAGTCCGACGCAGTTGAAGGGTTAAAAACGCAGCGTTAAAAAGTCTTTCGCGCCTTCTCGGGTGCGAACCGCTCGGTGGCTTAATCGAACGGCATTGGCTGTAGCGCCGCGGAACCGTTACTTCGTAGACGAGGTAGATGGATAACCAGGAACCGGGTAGAAATTGATATTTCATGCAATTGGCAAAAATTCACGGCAAAACGTCCCTCGTCGTCGTCGTCGTCTTGTTCGTGTCTCCGGCATTGGCGCATGGCTCGGTAGGGACTTAACGAGGAATGATTTGTTGCCGCAGCTTGGATAGAGGTACGAATGACGGAAAAAAAAAGAATGAAAGAAAATTCCCTACGCATCTCACGCGCAGCTATCAGGATATAAAGTGTTAGAAGGGAAGAAACGCTTTCGCCGTTTTTCTTCGTCTCGCGTGTAGGTATCGGACAGGCACGTTTTGCTTTTAATATACCGTGTTGGAGACAGCTATTACTTACAACCCAACTGTCCGCGAGAACTATCGAGGATTAATGGCTGCGAGATGTACGAATAGTCGTTACACCCACCCTCGATTTTTTATCACTCGTTCGAAAATACACTATCAATTATTAATCGCTAATTGCAATAAATTGAAATCGAACTTCCTTTTTAAGAATTCTTTTTGTTCATGCTTTTCATGTTTCGCCTTCAGGATAAATATTCCAAGCCGCGCCGGTACATTTTATAATACTTCATTTGATTATTATTATTATTCTTATCGTTATTAAATTTTTTTATTTATAATAGTTTCGAGGTTAAAATGTAAGTGTCGGAAACAATTTTTTTTTGCACAAATTTCGCAATAATGTCACCTACATCGAAGACACATGAATTATTGGATTAAAAACAATTTCTCGAGGAAATAATTGAAGCGTGTCGTGACAACGAGACGGGATGTCGAAGGCCGAAGGCAAAGACGTCGCAGGAGCGAGAGACCTCGGGGGAGCTCTCGATCTCTCGGATATCACGAGAAAAGTGAACGGAGTTTGTGTCGGTGTGTGTGTATGTAATAATATAGGAGCAGCGGCATCCGAGCGCTGGTAGAGAGGAATATAGCTGCGGTTTCGAGCAGCTGAGTTTGTGTGCTCGTTGGCCCAGGCGCCAAAACCAGTTTGAACTCGGCGAGCCATTATGAACCCGATCCGAATCGCTTCTTAACTAATCTGTTGTATGGCGACCTTCCATTAGCCCGATTCCACGCATAATTCATCGTCCCGCTTCGTCCAACCGCCTAGGTAGTTCTCCGCGAGACGCGAATGCATCTCAACGAGACTTTCGTTATATCTTACTATTAATTCTAGACTCTACAATCGGCTAGTTAAATTCATCGAACTGCCGCGACTGCGGATGACTTTGAAGTTACAAATTAAAGTGACCTTCAGGCTGCGAAAAGACCGAGATTTTTTTTTCATTCCCAAAAACTCGAAACTGTTTTCGTTCGAGCGTAGAATGCGCGATCGAAAAGTTTGAGCTCGACGCGCCGGATAATTGTAGCCGTAAAGAATGATACGAAATACCTCGGCCCTTCTTTTTTAACCCGCGAGAATTTCAATTTTTCCATCCCATTATATTTAAAACCGGGGGAAAAAAGGTAGCGTGAGTTCGTGGCTCGTTTACCGAACGTCCGAGGAACCCCCCGGTGTTCGAGAGATTGGAGCCGGGAGAAAGAATTTTCTCCCGCAGCATCTCGCCGGAGGAGAGAATCCCTCCGGTGTCGGCGATGCCGTCTCGGCGACTCTATATATAGCATTACAGAATGAACAGAGCGCGCCGTCTACGATACCCCGATGCGGAAGCGTAGGGAGAACCTCTATCACGATTTTTTTGTTATGTGTGCACCGGTATAGGCGTGCACGCACGCCTCGACAAATCATTACTCGTTAAGCTCCCTGAGATACCACCGCGAGACGTTTAGCCCAGAGCGCTGAATATCAATTCCTTCATATCTGTGTAATACACGGGATCCGTTTTGTGATGGCTTCGGGCCGAACGCTCGCAAAAGCTGCAAATTCTGTATTTTTAGATTTGCTAATTTTTAAATTAGCAAATCGAATAGTAGTCTAATAGTAGTCCAATAGCATTTATTAAATAATTTTTAATAGATTTGCTAAATTTTTAAGTTTTTGCTAAAAAAAAATCATGTAAAAAAAGATAGTACAAGTAACATTGACAAAGTAATACCTGAGTCTGGAACTACACGTTTCTCCTCACCTTCGGTGGACAGCGATCTTCTCTTCCCCCAACTCGATGGAATAACGACCGGAGATTTCTCAACCGAACCCCACCCGAAGTGAATTAACGACTGACAATTGACCTTAACTCCGCAATCTGCCGGCAATGCAGCTCGGAACTAATTTTCCAACTGGACCGGCAACTTTCTTGTCTCGTATCGCCGACTACAAATTCATCGAAACTATTTCTATCATTAACCCTATAAATGGTTCCTAATTGGATATTATAATTGGAATTGTTGAGACTCAGATAAACGTAGGTTAATTTATCGGCTAAACGAGCTATACATCTATTATTGTAATTTAATTCGCGCTATATATATATATATATATTCGAACTCGAGACCTCACCCCGCCCCATCTCACTCAGTCTCACCGAGCGCGAAAGGTAAAGAGACCGCGGGATTGAATCGAAAAAAAAAACAAACAAAAACAAAAAAATTGAAAAAAACCTCTCAAGGATATCACCGAAAGGCTCTCATGAGCGAAGCTGCGATTTAAACGAGCGTGATCTTTCGTCATTGCATCGGTCGCTTGCGAAATACCTAAAAGAGAGATGAGTCTGTATCGCATCGTAGCTTCTCCCGTCTAAGATTAGGAGATTTTGCTTCGTATCTTGAAAAAATTAATCGACTTGTTTAACGCACAGTTGTGCAACAATCGGATGTACCTTTCAGCGGTGCGTTATGGCAGAAAACACATGTCCAGTTTCGAGTCCTGAATGAAACAACGAAAGGGGGAATCTCATCTCCTCGTCGACGCGACTCGCTTACGTAATACGAGTTTCGGTCAATGGCGAAGCGGAGAGCGGTACACGGAGTGTGCACGCGTGCGGCCAACGTGCCGCCCTCAGCTCGATTCACTTGGCATTTTAATCAGGTGCCGCATGCAGTTCAACCGGGCAAAATGCACCACGGATAGAGTCATATTCCTCACCGGGATCACGCACCGTGACGCAGGTGTTTACGCGGCTCGTTGACTTTTCACGAATCTCCCCCTTCCGATCTACAAAGTATTTACGATTCTCTGAGCATTACATCACTATCTTGATTTCACAAAACGTTTGTGCCTCGCATACGTAGCTTTTCGCGTCTAGAGCATTTTTGTTATTTCCATATTTAAAAAAAAATTACATTTCATTCTATAGTTAATAATGTTAGAAGTCGATGCGAGTCCGATCTACAGAGTGTTCACGATTCTCCACGCATTTCATCACTATCTTGATTTCACAAAATATCTGTGTCTCGCATACGGGAGTTTTTCGCGTCAAGAGTAATTTCGTTATTTCCACATTTAAAAAAAAATTAAATTTCTTTCCATAGTTAATAATTTTCGAATTTGATGTGAGTAAAGTGCGCCGGTGAATTTCGATGAGGGAATTTGCCCGGCGGATTCGTCTCTTCGTCGACCGGCACGCGTAGATCCGAAGAACCGGAGTTACCTTTCCGCAGAACGTGGAAGGCCCCCGATATACGTAAATACCGGAGAGACACTGGCCCGATCCCCGTCCACGTATATACGTACACGCGGGCAATCGTGTGCGTGTAACTCGTCCGCGGCCGATGTATCCGTGTACATAAATACATACCGCAGACGATCGCTGTTATACGCTGGGTTCCTGTAATGGGTATGCAAGCGGCGAAGCAGGTTCCATTCATTCATGTTCGGAACACCGGCGGTGGCCTATACCACTTACAATTTTCCATTTACCCATTTATACCCCCGTCCTTGTTTCTCTTTCTTGCTCGACAGTTTCTTCGTACCCGCGCGCCGGTTCTTTGGCCTGCGATGATAATCGAGACGCTTTAGCTGCTCGATCCTCCGCGCCGATTGCACCGCGACGATCTCCTGTCGTTGCGGCGAAGCTCCCGCTCGCGGCTCGACGTTTCGTTCTACGCAGCAAACGCCGAGCTCTCACGGGGCGGTCCTCGACCAGTTTTCGGAACAATTTCCATCGCGAATAAATACGAGTTGTTTTATTGTTTAATAAAAAAAATTTGAAAGATCGTTCGATCGGTAATCGCCGAAAGATGTCGTTTCGAGCTGGGTAAACAAAAAAAAATCTGCATAAATTCCCAGACGCACTCTCGTAGATGAGAGAGGAGAAAAAAAAATGATTCCAAGTTAAGTCGACTTATCGAAGCCACCTCAAACAGGTATACCGCTGAGATACGCGCGCACGTCTGCTTCGAGGATTATCGGACGATTAAAATTTCTCGTTTGATATTGATTGAAAAAATACATAAAAATAAGAGAAATATATGTGTATGTAAGTCGATACCGAGTTAGCTTCGTAACGCATCGAGCGCGGTATTTACTAAGGTAGTTAAGAGAATAATTCAAGCGTCACGCGACGGGGGCGAGTGTACGGGAATCGGCGCGCACCTCGAGCATTCGCTCGTCGTCGTCGTCGTTCCGATAACGTTCAACGACCAGCTGCAAATAAACGTTACAACCGAGTCATTAGATCGATCCGGACTAACGTCTCAATTTTCTCATCCGAATCCCCCCACCTCTCTGAATCTTGCCCGACGCTAACTCGCTCGCAATAACGTACCCACCTTTACCTACCCTTTCTGCTTCGATCTCTTATCTCCGTACGGTTTCGTTGTGGCGAACAGAGTTGTTCCGAGGCGACAGATCGATCCTCTAAATTTCCATACGAAATCTCAACGACCCTCGCAGCTCGCAACTTCGGTCTTCTTACACGGTAATTTTCTTTTATTTTTTATCGTCACCACCCTCTTCAGATTTATTTTATATTTTTGCGCTTTCAAAACTTGTACTCGTCGCGTTGAAAGAAATATATATATCTATATATATCTCGTTTAGTTATAATATGAGCGCGAAACTTGGATGTCGCCGCGGTGCAATACCGCGCGCAATCTTAACGCGAGGACTACTTCGCGACGGTGCTAAATCGTCTTATCGTCGCCCGGGACGAGCTCGAACGGTCGTCGATCCTTCCCCTCCACCCGCCGAGCTTTGAGCATGCTCGGGTACTTTGCCGATTTTTTTTTTTTTTTTTTTTTTTCCAGATCGTTTTTCGTACGATTAAGTCGCGAGAACGCTGCCTCGAGCTCGAATACGATTTTGTACGATCTGGCGCCTCATATACAGATCAAGTCGATAAGCTCGGGTGTCAAGACATTTTTTTCCTTTTATTCAACAATTTATGGATCCAGTGTCGATTTTTCAATCGCTGGTCGATTCTAATTTGAGTCCGAGCTTTGTTTCCAGTTTTCTTAAAATCTTAAATTTGAAGTGCCTTCGACAATCCACTTTTTTTAAAATTATAGATTGGTATTGGGCTGAAGGACTCCGGTTGATGGCCCATTGGCAATTTTATTAAAAGCGACTTATCAACAAACAGAGAGATGCATCGAAGATTGTATGGAACTGTTGTTGTCAATAAATACCTTTTTTACTACTATCAGATTGATAATTGAGCGCATTTTTTTAAGAATCGAAAATGCATCTTGAGAGAGATGTTCTCGGGAAACTCTGCCTAACCAGTGAAGGTATATAAAACGTGTCGGCGCAGAGCAACACGGGTCTTAAACGAGCAATGTCACGCTCCGTATCACCTCCGGGCGTGCGTAACCGTTGTCCAACCTTTTTTATTGCAGCTCGTGGATTTACTTAGCCGGCCGTGCAGGTATAGTTACTCCCCTCGCTGTCCGTATCTGCTTTGAGTCGGTATCCAGAGCTACAGCATGGGAACGTAACGAGCCGGTTCATTGAATTATCTAATGCGATCGCGCGCGCCGCGCAAAACCATAAAGCGACGGGAGATAAATCCCGACGAATATATACGTATATATATATACATGTGACTGGTATATGAAGAAAAGTCTCGGGTTCTATCTGTAATTTTTTTTATTCGCTTGTTGCGGTGACGATACGCTCGATCGAGCTGAATCGAGCGTGACATCGCGATGAAACGTTTCGTGGGGTTTCCACGGGCTATCGGTCAAGTTCTTAAGTGCAGGCGATCGTTGAAACTGCCCCGAGACAATACGGACTCTCGTAGCGTTCCGCGAGGAAGATAACATTTTATCGATTCGTCAGTTTGACTGGAGATGAAAGATTAAATTTTTGAGACCGCATATGAGCCCTACTGACCGGACGCGTTCAGCGGTGCGTAACTTTGTCCGGAGTTAATATTTTTTTCCCGATCCCTAATTATTTCTAGCCCCGAAGTTAATTGCACTGTTGTAAGAAAAAAAAATAAATAATAATCATCACCAAAAAAAAAAAAAAAAAAACACAGATCATCTTGAACATGTTGTTAGACAAAAGCCTTTTTTTCGCTCGACCTTTTCAACGCCGCCTCTCCGTCTCCGACGAAATATAGAGCGGATAGCGGAGAGCTCCTCATAGAGGTGCACGGAGGTGTGAAAAAGGATAATAATATAGAGTTACGTTTCACGAGCCTACAGCCGAGACACGCGCGGAATTATTTTCCATCGGTCTATATGTATCCATACATACGTTCCGCGTTGCTGTTATTGTTGTTGTTGTGTAGCGTTATTGTCGCAAAGCAACCCGAAATGGTTACACACTCGAGAGGCGAACCTTTTTCTCGCCTCTCTTCCGCATCTCGTTCGGTTGTTCGGATTCATCCGCGCAGCATCCATCGCACGGTCCACCGCCTGCGGATCCGCTCCGCGGTGGAGTTCATCTCGCGCCACGGGGGGTTGCCTCTCGCAGTGGCCGGCTACCTCGCCGAATATTATACAGTGCAAACTGTGCGCTCTCCGCGGGCTGCTCTTTGGCCGGAGGGAAAAATCTCGAGTCATTATTGCTCACCGCCGCGTGTGTGCCACTGGTCGTGCGAAAAGTCACTTCGCGCATGGTATGGATTCATATGCATATAGCCCGATGATCAAGGGGGTCGGCCCTAGAGTCTTCCGCGGGGCGAAGTAACTCGAGAATCAAAAACCGTCAACGCTTCTTTCATTATTTCCTATTAAGAACAATGCGCACGGGCGATATTCGATATTTTTTGGAGAGGGGTGCGTTCGCGCCGAGGTGTTGAAGAGTGCGTGATGTTCACCCAAATAATTAGCAATGGGGTACTGATGTTTAGAATCTGTTTTATGTACTTATCATTTTTATATAATTTTATATAATTGAATTATATAATTATAATATTCATATAATTATATTATATAATTTTTATAATTGGTCCGGATGCAACAGGGTTACAATCCATTTTTTTTCTCGGCAGTGAAAGTACACTGTGAGTTACTTTTGTGAATTTTTTCAATTTTTTTTTTCGCCTACATTTCATTAAAAGACGAACCATTGCAATTTTGTATAGAATTAGACTCAAAACATTCAAATTTTAGTTCTGAAAATTGTTCCGACCAGTCGCTAGTTTATCTACCTCGTCCCTGAAAAAAAAACACTCTTCTGTCTGTCAAATTTCTTCGTCAGCCTTATCTTATCATCGTAGCCGGGACCTGTCGCAAAATCGACTCGCCTCAACCCATTAACGCTTACCGTTAATTGTCACCGTTAGCTAAACGCCGCAAGTTTCATACCCGTTCGTAACTTTATACTTTTACCTATGCGTAGTGTATAAGTGTACACACATGTATACAATATATGTAAACCGGTGCGATTTCGAAGCGGCGATGTAGGAAGTGCACATAGTCGGTGAAACGTTCGATGTGTCTCTTGCTCGGCTTATCCTATCGCTGTCATGGGCCGGCAGTCACGTCGTTCCGTTCATTCGTCCTGCCAGCACGGATAAAGGCCGTGTAACGCCTTACCTTACGACGCCGCGACGTTCAACGGCGGCGCGTTACGTCGGAAGCTTACAGATAAGACCTCTCGATGTTACTCGGGCCTCTACCGCTCGCTCGATTTCCGGCAGTATCAGTCAACTCCCGAGCACTCCTCGACCGTTGCGAGACTAATGTTCCCTTCTGAAAAAAGTGTAAAAAATAAAAAATATATATATCAATTAAAAACCCCCTCCTAAAAAGACATGTCACTGGAAGGATCGAGATAAATATATCACCGTAACCGAGATAAATATATCAAAATAACCGAGATAAATATATCGAATTAATCGAAATCGTGAAGCCAGTTTTTGCAGCCAATCGGGATTGCTCCGATTCATTAGTAAGATCGGCACACCTAATCTACAACAACTGAAATAAGCGAGCGCGTTCTCGCCAGTAACTTAAAAATAGCACCATCGAGTCGCGCGAGAGAAGCTGAAGCGTGAAGTCAAAAATGTAGAATTTACGGAGGCAAGTAGGCTAAATTTGTTGCCGAAGGGAACCTGACAATTGTACGAAAAATATAATACTGGTTATGAGGTAGCTGCGAAAAAAATGCATGTATATGAAACCGGAGACTGAGTGTGGTTTGGGAATTAATTAAGCTAATTCGACAATTAGTGAAAGAGTGACGCACAAAGCAGAGAAAAAATAAACTAATTAAAAATCATTTTTTTATGCGTGAAGTTGAAAATCTAGAATGTCCAGAGTCACCCGAGGGAGACTGAAGCTTGAAGTTAACAATTTAGTAGTTACGGAGACAAGCAGGCCGGATTTGTCGCCGAACGGAAAGTGACAACTGTACGCAAAAAATAATACTGGTTATAAGCTAGTGGTAAAAAAATGTATATATATATGAATTAGAAACCGGAGACTGAGTGTGGTTTGGGAATTAATTAAGTTAATTCGACAATTAGCGACAGAGTGACGTACAAAGCGGCGAAAAAAGTATAAATATATATATATTTTTTTTTTATGTACGATTGAGTACGAGGGAAGCTGAAGCGTGAAGTTGAAAATCTGGAATGTCTAGAGTCACCCGAGGGAAGCTGAAGCGTGAAGTTAACAATTTAGCACTTACGGAGACAAGTAGGCTGGATTTGTCGACGAACGGAAAGTGACAACGGTGCGAAAAAAATAATACTGATTATGAGCTAGTGGTAAAAAAATGTATATAATATGAAGTAGAAACCGGAGACTTGTGTATCGTTCCGTAATTGAAGTTGAGAAAGCAGAGACCCGTGAAGACAGAATTGGGAAAGTTGAAATTGAATTACGTGAACTAAAGCCGCTTGGGCTGATTTTTGAGGGAAAAAAAATTGGAAAAAGATTGGAGGAGGAGATCTGAAAACTGGACTTTACCGAGACCGGTAGAACCGTTTGTCGCCGAGCGCGACGTGACATATGGGTGCAGAAAATATAAAATACCGCCAGTAATAAGTGATTCATATTTTTTAATAAATGCAAACCGGAAGCCATTCTAGCAATTCATTAAGATCGCAACGCTAAGATTCGATAAATTTCGAATCTGTACTAACGTAAAAGTAAGTTTTCCATAGATGTTTCTTCACAAGAATCTCATGACCCCTTGAAAACTTTTACAAATAAGGAGTCAAAGTTGGACACACGGTTGACGAAGATCGAGTGACAAAGTTGAGAACCGATCGGACGAGCCTTCGTTACTAATTGCGCCAAGATTTTCAAAATTGATAATGTTGCTGCGAAGAGAAGACGTTAACTATAGTTATAGTTCGATCTGTGTTTGCTCGTCCGGAAGGGTCGACGTCTTCTTCATTCGGGCTACCACCGAGCGTGAGAGAGTAACCTGTCGGATACGGAATTACCTGTAGAAAAATAAAACAAATATATAATACGGTACGAGTGAGGTGAAGCGTCGGGGCCCTCACGGGAAAGGGTCAGAGGGGTTGACGGGCTCTTCGATCCATCAAAGTCACCGGGTAGCCCCCCCCCCTTCTCTACTCTGCCCTTCTTTTTTTATTTTTTTTTCTCCATCCCTTCCAGCCAGTGGGCCGATTATATTTTTACAAGCGTGTCCAATGTCCTCGAAGAATATGTTAATTCTGCCAACGGTGAAGTTCCAGATCACCTACGGTGTCGTATGCTCGACACTCGTCACCGGGATGCACGTGGAATATTCACAACAGCCTCAGAAAAAAAAATGTTGAATTCTAACAATTTTGGGAAAAAAACTTGAAAAAAATTACGGAGCTAGTTCCAAGTACAAATTAATTACAAACATGGGAATGGTTGTTGCATCGAAGCAGCTTGCGCTGAAATCTCCACGAAGTGACGTCTGCTTCGAAGGATTCATCAGCATCCTAGGAAAAAAAAAAAACTACAGTAGCATAGAACGTGGAGATAAGGTATACGAAGCGACGTCTGCTTCGCAGGATTCATCAGCATTCTAGAAAAAAAAATTTTTTAAATAAAAAAAAACTACAGTAGCATAGAACGTGGAGATAAGGTATAGCGCGCAAAAATACGCTCGACACTCGTCACCGGGATGCACGTTGAATATTCACAACAGCTTCAGGAAAAAAATGTCGAATTGTAACAAATGTGGGGGAAAAAGCTTGAAAAACATTACGGATCTAGTTCCAAGTACAAATTAACTACGAACATGGGAATGGTTGTTGCATCCGAAGGAGCTTGCACTGAAATTTCCACGAAGCGACATCAGTTTCGCAGGATCCATCAGCGTCCTAGAAAAAAAAAGTAGCATAGAACTTGAAGATAAGGGATAGCGCGCAAAGCGAAGCGGGTAGGGTACGTAGGTTGATTTTCCATCGGGGACTGCATCCGCGACGGCGAACGGAGCCCACGTACACGCCCTTGCCCGAGCGGCTACCTCGTCCGTTACTACACTTTTTTTTCGCCTAGCATCGCTCGCAACGCCTGTCGCCGGAAGTGAAGGATTATTTATGCACACACGAGGAGAGCAGTAGTTGCCGAGACGAGAGAAGCACGGCGACGTCGGGAGGACTCTCGTGGCTCTCCTTCGCCGTATGCATCGCTGGAAGATTAATTAGCCCGCATTATTACACACTCACGCTCCCGTGTGAGTTAAGGGATTAAGTCTCTGGTCCATCCAGTCTTCGAATCTCTTATCGGTCATACTTATCCCTCGATTTTTTTTATTCGATTCTCAAAGTAACTCAAATATACATAATAATAATCGCGATCTTATAAAAATCTGAAAAAATGGGGGACACTTTCGCTCAAATTCCAAGCGGTTAATTAAATTTAATGGTTATTTATAGCTCACAACTTCATTCTTCTTTCGTGAAGCTTACGATAGTGTATCGCGAATTTATTATACCCGTTGCACGGACGAAGCATGAAGTTTGAAATGAGAGAAGTTTGAACCTGACAAGGGTAGGGCGTTTGGTAAATGATCGTGCTCTCGCGATCGGGATGCTCTTCAAGGAGAAGAAGAAGCAGCGGAAGAAGAGGGAAGAAGACGAAAAAAAGGATCAGGCGTGCACGCAGAGGCGGCTTTATTCGAATCTGTATAGTATAACTTAAGGGGGGAAACCGTCGGGTAGCCGACGTTGGGTGAGGTTCCCTCGGCGGTCGCGTGGACGACACTTGCATGGAATATTAAACGACGACTTTTGCATATACGGATGTACTTACATGCCGCACGAAAAGCGCGGGAAGGTGAAATTTTGGAGGAAATAAAAAATTGGTCGAAGGGTTTAATTTTTTTTTATTTGTCAAAAAACGACCCACGTTCCTGCGACCGATGAACCCGAGCTTGCGAAGTCCGTTGATACGATATTGGAGGTATCGCATCGTCCCGATTGGTATACCTGAAAGCGCTTCACCGGGTGGTGCCAGGACGGATGATAGATCGGCGGACAGAGGAGCCAAATGGTCCCGCATACAATTACTGGATTACGCTGGAGAATTTATTTACAGAAAAAAAAATTATATATACAAAGAATATAATATAATAAAATCGAAAAAAAAGGTCAGGCAAGGTTCGACCTGCCGAGCGAGATATTCCGTTAGGTGTGGAATGGCACGAATAAATTTTGCCGAAAAACCGGGGAGAATCGGTTTGCCCGGCCATTGAGATTCTCTCGCGTATACAGTTATCCTCAGGACATTCATTAATTACGATCATTGTGATACCAAAAATCCCGGATGTTTATTTTTCGCTCTCGAACAGCGGCTTTCGACAAATCCCCCAAAAGTCACCTGGGCAGAAACATTTTTATCCGGTATAATCAGCTTTACAAACTGCATATACGAAAATATGTTATTTTCAACGTATAAAGATCGAAGACGTCTTCATCGCTCTCGGGCAAGCGGACGGTGAAAAAATTCTGCAAAAAAAATCCCAAAGTCGCCTCAAAGTGTACTTCGATCCGCAAAAGAAATGCATTAATTACCAACGGCTTTTCTCTTTTCGGAGCCACGATTTCCCATCTCGAACACGAAAAACCGTTCCTCACTGCAATCCGTGAGAAATTGCGATCGACGAAACAATTTCACACCGCCGGAATATGCAAAACTCGAGGGAGAGTACACCGCTTCATTGATACTCGGTACTCAAACTCCGGAGCGTTCGAGAGCTCCATATTCCGAGCTCTCGAAAGGAAGGAACCATCGCGCATACGCAAAACCGGATGCGCAGGTGAAACTCTCTTATTTCTCGCACTCGCTCGTACCGCCGAGCTAGAAAATCCGGGGGGTTGAAAACGTGTTGAAATTTACATATGTATCCGTCGTCGGACTTTCTTGCGTGTTCTCTCGTCTCTCGTTGCGGGCCGAGCGCGAGGAGATCGTGCAGGAGCTGAGAGGCGCAGCCTCCGGCGGAGGTCGTGCGCCGATAGGAACACCAGCGAGCGGGGAAAGGCAGAAAAAGGGCCGGGATAGCCGTCGTGCCACAAAAAAAAAAATAGAACTAGAAAAAAAGTTTACACGTGTGCGTGTATTGTGCGTTCCTCGGTACACCGGTCACGTATGATCGTCTGAGCCCCGGGTAATGTATACGTGCTCGCATTATTCCAAAATTCATACGCATCGAGACAGCGGCTTTGCGGCGGCGGCGGCGTAATCGAATCGTTCGACTTCTCCGACGATCGTTCCGCAGAGTCCTCGGAGACGACGACGACGAGGTACGCGGACGGTTTTTTGCGCCCTCGCCGCGCTTCCATACACGCTCGTACGGCAGCCCGACTTTTTCCCCGGGACTTTGAGTCGAGGGACTTCTCGCTACAATCGAAAATCTATGTGCAGGAGGAGAGACGACCGGCTCGCCGATTGGCGAGGTTCCGTCGCGAGGACGGGGCGGAGAGTGTATCCGCTCTCATCGGCAAAAACTTCTCTCACATAATGCCGAGCGCACTGCGGGTTCGTAAATCGAGTCGAGCGAACGAGACGCCGGAGGGAAGCTCAACTCGCGAGTTATTTGGTAGTATAAATATAAATTGCGTACGGCGTATCCGTACGCCGTCACAAAGAATTTATGGGATAAAATACCGGATAGAAAGACTTAGATAAGACCAAAGTATAGCATCGTTACAGTGTCACCGAAACTTGGCGAAAGTGTGACGAAAGTATGACCACAATTACGACGATATTGCAAAAAACAACCACAACGATAAGTTTTATTTTAGCCACACCACTGTCGTTTGGCACGAATAGCGATTTATTTGGCACAGTTAGATCTCTAACAGAAAACATCTCACCAGACATCTCTACCAGAAAGCAAACTCTACCGGAAAGACAATAAAACTCTACCGGAATACGAGGCTACAGTCTAGCCGTGTATTCCGGTAGAGTTTTATTGTAATTCCGGTAGAGTTTTATTTTTATTTTGGTAAAGTTTTTTTTACTTTCTGGTTGAGATTCTTGTAGAGTTCTAATACGGTAGACATGTTTTCTAGTAGAGTTGTTAGAGCTGTCTTTTTTGGTAGAGTTAGTATCCAATAGACTTGTTCTCTGATAGAGATGTAAATGTGGCATTTATTGAGTGGCAATATTTATGTAACGACATAAAATACCGGACAGAAAGATAAGGCCAAAGTATAGAATCGCTACAGTGTCACCGAAATGTGGCAAAAGTATTACCACGATTATGACGATATAAAAAAAACCACAACAAGTTTTATTTATACGTCAACCGCACTCCTATTCCTTGGCACGAATAGCAATTTATTTAACGGTAATTTCCCATCGCAATTTATGATTCGGCGAATCGGTCTCACACACACGCACACACGAACCGACAATAATGGATATATTTGCGAAGAGTCAACATAATCGTACAGTCGGCGAGGCCACGAATGGCTGATCACGAATGATCGGTTCGCCAGTTGGGTCGAATGGGCGAAGGGAGGCTGACGAACACGTTTCTGCCGGGCGTGGATTTCCTCGCTGCTTCTCTCGGTCACATGTGCGCTGCATGTCCCGCGACGATGGACCTCCGACGAGCGGCGATGATAATAAACGCGAGAATCGGCGCGGCTCCTCGTCGGGGCTACGAAAAAACCTATGCAAACATTATAGGAGAAAAATATTTGCACAGGATAAACTCGAGCCCTCATTATCAGGGTGGACGACTGCTTCTGCTGCCGCTGCGCGGGGCTCTCAGTCAACGGTTATCCAGGTGCAGATATTACGACCCGAGAGGCGCAGGGAGCCGGAGAGAGACAGAGTGAGCGAGCCGGAGTTCACCAGGAGGGAGATTGATTCGACATGCATAAATTAGAGAGGATAAGCCCTTATTCCACGAGCGTGGCGGGGATTGCGATTGAAATTGGTATCCGTGTACACACGCGAGGAGCGCACCCGACTCTGGTAGGGAGGGGGGGGGAAAGCGGTGGAAGCGGTGGAGATATAAATTGATGACTGTAGGCAAAAGGCAGGGGGGGTCTATAATAATTAATCTCAGCTCGATGCAGATTCGAAGCCACCGCAAGAGCGGCACATCGGGACATCGTGCATCGGATGTATCGCATACCTGACCCCGGCACGGTGTTCCGGCATCTGCTTCAACAATTTTTTTTTACTGCCAAAAGCGGCATCGCATTCGTCGTGACTTTTTTTGTTGTCGCGCGATGGATCTCTTGGCGATGCGGAGGGGTGGACGAAGTGCCATGAATGTCATAGGAGTTGTCTTAAAAAATTGTATCGACGATACGCACATGAGCTCTTAATAACTGGGAACCTTATATTGAGGGCTGTTTTGGCCTAAAATTCAGATTTTCAATCGCTGGTCTAATTTTTATTCTTAACCATCTTGTTTTCTTGACTGTTGCAGAAGACGAAGTCGAGGCGAGGAGGAGCCGGCTGGCGTGGCCGAGGAGGGCCAACAGCAGGCATACGGTGGAGTGGCCGGTGGACGGGAGGCCGTCGAGGAGGACGAGGATCTTGGATCCGAGGAGGCCCAGCAGCAGCAGCAGCAATCGCTGCAGAATTCCAGTAGCGTTGTCCAGGGATCGGCGAACGACGGTTCGGTAACGGGCGGCGAGGATTCGGAGGAAGTCCACAAGAGGGTTGCGGCCGTGCAGGTGCAGGTACAGGGTATGGAGGGCGATTGGCGAGCGTACTGCGAGCATCCACTGTCGGTAGCGACCGCTGCGATGCTCAATCTTCAGCAGCAGCACCAGGTCTCGGCGGTGACGTCACACGCCGACGATCCTGCGGCCTCTTACGTCTACGAGTACTACAAACTGCCGGACAAGGCATCGGACGTCAAGCTGCCACCGCCTCACGAGCTCTGGTCCGCGTGAGTACTCGCCCATTATTCTACTTGCCTTCGCGATGTGTTCCAGCGAGTGCCCTCGAGTGCTCGGTCGGCTCCGGTTTGGGATCTCTAAAATCAACACCTGATTGCTGCAGGTACGAACTTTCCATCGCGATACGCATTAGATCTTGCGGAATATCGTGCCATTTGTCCGGTTGGCAACGGGCTTGCGCCTGGTGTGTTCCGGCTTCTAAACAAACGAAGTACGAGAGCACCCACGCAGGTGCCGAAGTGCCTGAGCCAGCCCGCTCGTTCCGAGACTCGCCGTATTACTCACAGCTCAGGTTCTATGCAGGATACCTACGCCCGCTGCGAATAATGCGGCGTTCGTAGTTACAAGCCTACGAGGGTGCAGGTATTACTGTATAGTCGATATAGAACGGTGGTGAAGGAGCAGAGAAGCCGGACACAATATCCGTGGGTGCTCACGGCCCAGATGAGCGAAAAATTTGAGCTTCCGCGTGACCGGCACACGTGGGGAATTGTTGTTCGTTGAACCCACTGCGGACGTTGAACGATCCGCTTGCCGTAAAGTGAGACTGTAAACTGCACGCACGTACCTCCAGGCCGGGCAGCTCATGAATGGATCAATGATTCATGAGAACATTATTTCATGGTGGTCCGAGTCGTAAAATGGTTCAAATGTTGAGGAGGCAATTTGGCTGTTATTAAAATTACCTCCGAGCACCGAGCCTCTTCAGATTTCCCAGCACAAATTATCCTAAGCAAGGTAAATAAGACTGTCGCGCAAAATTTTAGAGTAGATGACACACGCATGCGTCTTCGGTCGCCGCATCGAGAATCTGAGAAATTTCCTTTCCGGCCCATTTGCTCGGTTTGCAAACTCCACGATCGTGCAGCTACGGAACGCACACTCCTGGCATCTTTCACATCTCTCATGTGCACTTGTATGACCTACCATTGTGAAAAACGGTCTCACCCCAGTGGCGCAAGAGGGTCGCTTCCGTATTTTGGGCCCGATGCGTGCCAAACCCCCTTCCCACCACATCCATTCCGACTCTATCTCCTCGCCGACCCCTCCAGTCGCCGTTCTCAGGGGTGGCCCAGCGACCCTCTCTCTGTACGGGTAACGCGCCGAGCACAATTTCTCAGTCCCACTTTTTGATTTATATCGGACGCTTAGCATATTTTGTAATTTACTGTTGAGAAAAGCCTCAACGTACGAATTTAACAAAGATCCGTTTCGTTTCCTTTCGCCTCTCGCCGGCTTGCGTGCTCTCGCGTTGCCGTACCTCGCCCTCAGTTTTGCACCACGCCTTCCTGCACAGTTTTTCCGTTCAAACTGCAGTCGTGGACCGAAGCGCGCGCGTGCGAATCCGACAAAATTTATACGCAATCTGTTTTTTTCTTTTATCTTTCCGGTATCGCGATGGGGTCTTGGCAAGTGGTGGGGGAATGGCAGAAAAAAAGAGGAAGATGCCTCCGTCTAATCTTCCCTCGCATCTCTCACTCACGGGATCGCCGGGCGAGATAAGATCTCGACAATTTGTACGCGACCGGGTCGTTAAAAATCCTCTACGGGAATCTCTTTTGATGCATCTGGGAGAGCAGCCGGGAATGAATGCGCGGTGTCTATGGGTTGTTCGCTCGGGCGAGAACAAGGTTTTTAATCCAATTTCATTGTTGCACCTTCGAATCGCATTGTGAGCGTAATGAGATGATTTTTTTTCATTCTTTGATCCCAAGTAGCTTCAACTACGCTCGAAGTGGATTTGATCCCGAACAAGGTATAACGTAATATATTCTCGGAAGTTATTTTCTTTTTTTTTTGTTTGCTTCGAATGTCGCGTACATTTTTTAACGAGAGTTTTATCGGCAGGAAGATTGGGCGATGATGTTCCTCGGCGCGTCATTCATGATTCCTGGGCTCGTCGATGTACAAACGGAGAGGAAGAATTTCGCTATTTCGTCTGTCGTTAACCTTCGCTCTCGGTCGGGCCGTATAATCAATTATCACGGAGAATTCCACTCCGCGTTGACAGAAACTCGATACCCGAGGACTTTGGACAGAAAATTAATTAATCGCGGAAGGATTAATCGAATCTTTCGCGAGTTGCTTGCAACGAGTAGAACCTTGTGTCTCATATTTCGAGATCGCCGAGGTCGTTATATGCTAATGAGCAGAAAAAACATTCTTTTTTATAATCATTCAGATAGTTTGTACATGTTGACATGCGAACATTGCGATACACGTAAATTAACTACAGTATCCATGAGAGCCCGAATGACTCGCCGCGACCTGCCGCGTTCTTCCTAAAATCGTGAAGAAAAATTTATGTAAACAGACATTTTGAACCGAAAAACACGTTTTTTCAAACTTTCCGATAGTTTGTAAATATTGACAAGGGAACACTGCGGTACCAAAAATTAACTACAATATCCGGAAGACCTAACGCGACCTCCCTGTTCTTCCGAAAACCATGAAGCAAAATTTCTGTACAATGACATTTTGGAAACCGAGAAAACATGATTGTCGACAACTCCCGTTTAGGGAACGAAACGCAGAAACGCGAAACCGCTCGGACCGAGATAAAAGAGGACTCGAGAAGAAGCTGTGAGGCTAGTGGTCTCGAACTTTGCGCCGTGTAGGCTGTTCTGTTTTACAGCGTCAGCCGCGGATAGTTGAGGGCCTCAGCTTATAACTCCGCGTAATGGCGATGATGACGACGATTGCGCTCGACGCTTACGCTCGTTCAGCGCGTTGCTGAGAGCAATAGAATTTTCTTCCACGGTTCCACGGTTTCTCTAACGAAGCTTCTTGCTCGTTCCCGTCGGAATTGGCCGACCCTGGTGTTCGCCAGGGGCCACGAGCGACTAATAAAGCAAATAACCCACGGACCGGACGGGGGCGCGAGAAACTTCGCCGGCAACAAAGTTTATCTCGTTACCGCACCGCGCGAGTATTCCCTTATCGTTGCCGTGGGAGCGCCGGTACAAAACCATTTTCGCTCTTTATCGTCGTTGAACTTTGTTAGCCACGCGAACATTACACGCGCTCATTTGTCTAAAACAATTTTTTTTTTTTAATACTTATCTCCACGCTGCCGCGATGAAAAAAAAAGGTAGCGTATGCCCGTTGTGCGTCACTTTTGAATAAACGCTCCTCCCTCCGGGCTCTCGGCGTCTGCACGCGAGCCGCGTCCCGATCTCCGGAATCAGCAATAAATTTAAGGCCGCGCCGCTGCCGAGAGTGAGAAATATAAATCGGTCTCGCCTGCACTCCTTTCGCGGTTGACAGTTTCCACCGGAGAACCGGAGCGTGAATACGTACACGTACCTTGGACGATCTCCCTTCGGTCTTGCGGAGCTCAGGAGGAAAAACACGTGTGGGTATTTAATCCTGCCCACTCGTCCTGCCGATGCCGCGAGCGTCGATGCCCGATTAACCGGGCGATGCAGCGCCGAATAGGATGTCATAAAACGTAAAAGATTCATTAGCCTCTCTCGTTAAAATCACGAAAATATAACTATTTTTATTCATTTCTTATTTTTTTTTTTTTACGGAGGAAATAAACATGCCACAGCATCGATCTTAAAGATCTCAGTGGATCTCAGTGGATCGAAACATATCTAATATATTGAAATATATAGAATATATTGAACATGGTGGCCGCGGTCAGGGAAAACCGGGAAAAGTCAGGGAAAAAAATCTTGGTCAGGGAATCAGTTAAATGTCAGGGAATTTCAAAATTGGTCAGGGAAGAAATAAATTGTCGCCGAACCTTTTATAAATAAATAAGAAGTACATAGAAGGGAGCCTTAAAAAAAAGGGAACGTTTTGAAAAAAAAAAAAATTGGGTACATTTTGAAAAAAAAAAAAAAATCTGTTAATATAATAATTAGGAATTTTCATTTGCGTTATTAATTTTTTTGATTATAAGTCGTTGGAAGTTTGGTCAGGGAAAATTTTTAATTGGTGAGTGAAAAGTCAGGGAAAAGTCAGGGAATTTTTTTCCGTCGAAAAACCGCCACTATGTTGAAATATATAGAATATATTGAAATATATCGAATATATTGAAATATATCGAATATATTGAAATATATCGAATATATTGAAATACATCGAAGGAATCGAAATATCTAACATAAAAAATTCGGAGGATGCAGAGAGTGCTCCGCACGTTCGTTTCCGCGATGGCATACCGATCTGAGCGGCGATTTTTTTTCCTCCACGTACCGTATTTCACGGTAGAGTATAAAAAAAAGAGAGCTCGACGCTCGGTCGACGCGAGCTCGTACGTTACACAGGTCTCGTTTCCCGGTTTTATCGTTACGCGGAGATCTGCTCGGGCTCGCTTCTCGGTTGGACGAATGCCGAGCGGCTGCTCCTGTAGCCTCTGACCCAGCTGTGACCACCGCCACGTCGTAAAGCCAAAGAGACGTCCTCCCATTATCATTATTATTATCTCATCCGAAGAAAAAGCAAGAATCCGAGCGAACTCCATTGGCCTTTTGAAATAATTTTTTTTTCTTTTCGAAATTTAACCGGAGCTTCTAAATTTCATCGCGAATATCTTATTTTTTTGTGATGGTCCGTCTTGCCCCGGAGCGAGCCTCCTCGGGCCACACCGAGTTAGCCTGCTCGACTTATGCTCGACACGTAGGGGGCATCAAGACGAGCTCACGTTCTCCGCTTATTCAAATTTACGATCATAATTTTATTGCTCGCCGGCAAGAGCGTTGACAATGCCGCGTCTCACCGGCCGTATCCAAGTACGGTGCCATTGCGACGTTGTCGTACAGTCGGCGAGAGACCGCTGCGGGGTGAGGTCACACCCAGGAGAGCATCACGCACGGGGTCTCGTCCCCGTTCGCTCGTTACGCACTCACAACGCGCAATCCAACCTTAAGGTTGCCGTGCCTCTTATTATCGCCGACCTCTCTCGGTCAAGCTCGTCGGGGCAAAATATGTCGCTACCGAGAAGTTGAAACTAAGCTAGTTACCCGGAATGCTCTGAACTCCTCATGCGGGGCTTCGTGTGAGACACGGCTTCGACGACGGCTTTCCGAGATGGAACGAACGAGTATCTCCCGTCGTGTCGTTAAAGTCTGACGAACCCTCGAGCGGTTATCGTACGCGATCGTTGCGGACGACGCGCGAGGCTATATCGCCATAAAAACCTTAGCTACCCCGGCGGTTCGGCCACTACCGTTGCCGCGACGGTGACGATGATGGAGGGACGGACGGGCAAGAGAGCTGAAAAAGATTAAACGATGTTGAGGAAAAAATAAAGATGACGCAGAACGAAGAGTACGAGCATCGGGTCTCGTTTCCGAGGGAACTCGAGAGAGGGAACGAGCTTCCTCGGAAACGTTTCCGCCGAGGGACGAGAGTGGAATCGGAGCGTTCAACGGGAGGTCACAAGCGGAGCGTGCCCTCCCCGTGGGTCACGTTGCCTCGTTACGCACGCCACGCGCAATCCACACTCGCGGCAAATTTAATTCCGAGACTGAGAAACTCCGCTCCTTCCTCCCGTTTTGCTTCTCCACGTTTCGTACGACGGTAGTCGGAGATTACTTGAAGCCTCGTGTCGTTTTTTAAAGATTCTTCTTTTATGCATTGCCGTCTGAGAGCGATCTTGGACGCGAGTTCGGTTTAGGTCTTTTGCAGATGAATGACAGCACATTAGGCGTATTTGATTCATTTTTCATTTCCGGTGTTGATCCTTTTACTCCAAATCCAATATTTTAGATTTTAATCCCAAAAATGCGGTTTCACATTAGAGCAAAATGTTTTCAGTGCATAAAATCGAAGATACAAATGTCCCACTACACTTACGCACAACAAGGCTAGCAAATTCATGTTCAACGCACAAAAATACGTCGGAATACGTCGCAGTTAATTTTATAAACGAAAAAAGATATTTCATACCGACAAAAAATATTTCATCAAAAATTCCAAGGCTACCCCTTTCCAATCCATTTTTCACGTTTTTCAACGTAATCTAACGGGACGATAAAACAATTGTAAAACTTTGCACAAGGCCTTATTTTGTATATTTTTTCCCGTAGAACACGATGGGCACCCCGGATTTTTCCTAGCTCCATTGGGAGCCGAGATATCGACCTTCGAAAATCACGAAAATTAACGCTTTTCCAAAAATGGTTCAAAAAGTGAAAATTCGTCATTCTGATCACGAATATAACAATTATTTTACTCCCAACCCAATATTTTCCATTTAAATCCCAAAAATACGATTTTTCGTGCATAAAATCGAGACTTTCAATGTCCCACTGTACTTTAGCCCCAAAAAGGCCAGCGGGTTCGTATTCAGCGCGAAATAACCGCTCGGGGGCTATGCCACCGTACCTTCTATTCGTTTTTCATTTCCGGCGTTGATCGCCGTCAAAACATTGCGGAGCGAAACGCCCGCCACCTGTCGGTGGAAAAGCACGGAAGGAAGTCAGGAACAAGAACACGCACAATAAAGAAGTCATCAGACGGAGTGACCCGGGCAAATAAGCGGTACTACAGCTCGCGGGCACACCAGACTCGTTTCGGACCTGTATTTCGAGTTTCGTTATTGCCTTCCGCCTCCATCTTTATTATGTATGTATACATATATTTGTATACGCACTCGAGTGGCCCGTACGTACAATCGAGTACGCGATCTTCCATCCCGCGGAATGTACGCGTATAATGTACCATTCTACACGTCTTTATTTTTTATTTATTTATTTTTATTCATCCTCATGAACGATTCGTCCACGTCGCGAAGACACGCCGGTGCGAGCCACCGGCCGACGATTTCCGGTTTGCTAAACGGCGATTCCGGCTTGCCCAGAACGAGTCCTGCGAGTCTCTCTCCTCTCTCTCTCTCCATATCTCCCGACTTCTTTCTTTCGCATTTGGCTTTTTTATTTTCGTCATGCGGTGATTCCCTCGGAGCGTCACGCCAAGTTTCGTACGAGCAGCAGGTTGAACGCGCAAGTGACCTCGGGCGACCCGTTGCGGACCTCATCGCTCTCATCTTCGATTTTCTCCACTTTACCGCACTCTTCGTACATTTGCCGCTTCCCTCTTGGGAAAATTTGCATGCATCGAACCGCCTCGAATGTATCCGATGTAAATAACGCTGGCTACTCGATTATCGTAATGTTCAGCGAGTGTTACAAGCGCGGAAGTTCTCGAAGACGGTCCATCTTCTTGCGCCGCGGGCTTCGCGCTATTGCGGCACAAACTTCCGCCGTTTTGAGGAATGTTCTCTTCGTAAAAAAAATCCGCCTCATTGTGTCAGCTCGAAGATCGAACCTCGATTTTTTCTCTCGCGCAGCCTCGCAGTCGATTTAAATATCGTCGCTCACACGACCGTCGAACCATAATTATTCACCGTTCATTCCATCCGATATAACATTTCATTCCCTCTTTATACCCGGCAAAAGCGGCACAACACGGAATTTTTCTCTCGAGAGTGTTCGCGGACGCCGATGCGGATTAGCATCGCATTACTCGATAGACCGTGCAACGCGCACCATCGGCCCCGTCCTCCACTCGGATCTTCCACTCCTCTCCGTCCTCCTCGCATCCCGCGGATCCATTTCATTTAAGCCGAATTCATAGGCCAACCCCATAGCCCCGGGTTATGACGGTGTCTACTCGAACCGTTCGCAATATCTTCCCTCCGTTTTCTCTTCTTCCCCCTCCTCGACTCCCCTCAAACACTTTGTGTACACTTACTTCGAGTCCAAATTCCCCCCCTCCGCCAAAATCCAAATATATGCCTGCAAAAGGGAACGAGGGGAAGAGGAGCCGAGAGACTCGTCGGCGTCGAGAGGAAAAAAAAGATGGAAAGATCGGATCAGGTATCGAGCCGAAGCTATGGAAAGAGGAAGAAAAAAAAAACACTTTTATTGTCTCGATGCATCTGACCGTAGGCAGGCAAAGACGCCTCGAGTTCGAGCTCCGGTGGGAGAAACGGAGAGAGAAAAGAAGGACGGACTGAGAAGGGGTAAATTTCATCGGCGCAGTCTCCTTTCCGACGCAGAGCGAGGAAGAGAGCGAGGGAATGAGATGAAAGATCACATACACCCGAAAGCGTTGGCAGTTTATAAGGGTAGAGAACGACGTGTCTTTGTGGATACGCATTATCATGCTAAATATAACATGTTAACTACTTCACATAATGCCGAGAGACGCGCGTTGCTTTTTATGCCGTTCGTACGCTGTTTTCTTCTTCATTTTTTTTTTCTTTTCTTCTTATTTCCTCCTCGTCGGCGGCGAGAAGGAGAGAGGAGTTTATTGCCAGCGGCGTTGATATTGTGTCGCTCGTGTACCCTTGGGCGAGAGTTGCCGCTGTAACGCGAGATGAAGAGGGAACGCTCGGATTGGTCGTTGCGCGAATATGATAAAATTTTAGATATTTATACGCGAGAGAGCGTGGAGATGCAAGACGAGGAAGAGGCGAACCGTTACGGCGGGAGTTCGCTCAGGATTTTCGATTTAACCTGTGGGAATATACGCGAGTTGGAAATTTCTTGTAGGGTTCAATTTATAATTTGTTCGAATGCACCCAGAAAAAAAATTTATTTGACGGCCACCGTTTATTAAGATTAAGTAAAATATTTATTTGATTGAAATAAATAAATATTTTACTTAATCTTAATAAACGGTGGCCGTCAAATGAATTTTTTTTCTGGGTGTGCACATTTGTGACGAAAATCCGAGAGTCTTTTGGTGGAAGACGGAGGAATCGAGGAGATCGGAGTCAGTTTGGCGTCATCAATTTTCCCACTTTATTCATTTCCCCTCAACAGAAGACCCAGAAAAATCATTTATTTGACGAGCGCATCGCAAATAAATATTTACTTAAATCGAATAAAAATTCATTTGCGGAGCGCCCGTCAAAGTATTTTTCTGGGTGAATTCGTCTCCTCTCTCCCAATCCCAAAGATTCACTCCACACGTCGAGCATCGATCCATTTCCATTATCCATTTTCGATTGTGAAGTAATTTCTTTTTTCTTCCTTTACCGTCACAGGGGTGTGATGGGCCAGAAGCTGTTGGTACAAGAGGCCGCCTCGGGCGGATCGAATCGAATGGAGAGCGGCGAGGGCAACGGAAGCGGTGAGCTTCATCATTTCCTTCATCAGTACAATCAGCACAGTCCGGGACAGAGTCTTCAGGGTGGTCTTCCGCTTCCGTTGAGTCCGCAATCGTTGAGACACGACGGCTCTTCGGGAGGAGGAGGTGGCGGTGCGGCGGGAGGAGGAGGGGGAGGCGGAGGAGGAGGAGGCATAACAGGGGTCAAGAGGGAGCCGGAAGACCTCAGCTCGTCCCGCGGAGGTCAGCAGTCCAGCAAACGGCACAAACAGGAACAACCGGATAGCCCAACGCCGACAGGAATGTACCATCATCATCAGCACCAACTGCAGGTAACGGAATCTGCACACATCCTCTTCACTCCGATGAATTTAACCGATCTCTCCTCTGTGATAATAATAATACAATTTGTCACGAATTTCTGCAACTCCTCATTCGTGACTTTGAATATACTACATGTACATATGGGCGGTTCTACGTAAAATCAACTGCCCATGCCCGCCGATTTTATTCATCTTTTTCTAGTATGATGTTGTTACCGATCCATAAGGGTCTCGGAATTTTTTTCAAATTTTTTTACACCACCAATGATGACCCTCGAAAAACCGATTCCGAAAAAGCTGTTTTAAAAATATGATATCAATTGTAGTCGAGCCTTCCTGCATTTTTATAAGGTTCAGAAAAACTGAAATCCATTGATATTGAGAAAGTTATGACCGGTTGAAAAAATAAAAATTCCAATTGCAACATGAAAGCAACTAAAAACTTTCGAAAAAATACTAAATATTAGATCCCAATAAATCATTGAATCAGTGTGAATTTTTAAAGATCTTTTTAAAAGACGTTTTCGTAATGCCAATTTGACGTGGAATGCCCCATATGTATATATGTGGATTCAACTACCCAACTTATTCTCAAACTATATTTTGCAGGTGCAGCAGTACGGCAGTCCATACGACCCTTACTCGTCGTGCAGTCCGAGATTACAGTCGGCGGCTTACACGTCTACGTCGGCGAACTCTGGCTCGAATGCCACGAATCAGACGGGCCTGCATCAGGAAACAACAGCGGTATACGTAACCGGTGACACACTACCGCCATTAGCATCCTCGAGCGGTTCATCGCTACCGACAACGACAGCATCGTACACGAGGTACGAGGTTGTGCCGAGCTCGTACTCAACGACGCACGCGATACGCTCCTCGTCGAGCAACAGCAAAGTACTGACAGTCGATCTACCGAGTCCCGACTCCGGCATCGGTGCCGACGCAGTCACGCCGAGACAGGATCATCATCCTCCGACGGCACTCCATCAGGTCAGTCGCGCGGGTCACGCCGACCTATCTACGATCTCTTCAGCTCCCGAGGCTTTTGTCCGTTGCACCGCACTCAAATCTTGAACATTTTAGCCGGACCATTTTGGTACCATTTTTTCTTCCATTCTCAAAAGAAGCTGTGAATTGAATAAAATTTGCCTCTTTCCGTGTCGAGTTTACTGATCATTAATTTTACGATGCGGTATATGTAAATAAATAAACCAGTTGACGACCATAAAACTCGTTGCCACTGTTGCGACGACGTTGATGAATAATAACGAAGAAATTTACATTCAATTTGTCACGAGAAAAGTACCCAGTCGCGGTCCACGTGCAGGAGTACTGGATATTTGTTTACACGAAAGTAGCCGCCTCCAGAGACCGCACAGTGACTTGAGAGAAGTAGGAAGTACGCTCGGGTACCGCGACGGCAGCCGGATGCTTATTAACAATAGCGGTTTTCCCTGATGTCTAGCACGAGTCAACGGAAGAGTGGCACATGCGGTCTTGCAAACTCGACCGCAAAGACCTCATTGTCATTCGGAACGTTTCTTTGCGCATTCACGCCACATTCTACATTTGATTTTTTTTTATCATCATCATTAGCATCACGCTCATTCAAAGAGTCGGCGAAGATTTATTTCTTGACAACAATAATTTATCCACCTCAGGGTAACGAAGAGATCGAAAGACCAGGCTCAGCCTTGTCCTATCCAAGAAAAGATATATTTATTTCCAATGAAGAGTTCGAATAATTTAAAAAAATGTACAATTTCTTAAATTTGTTCTGCAGTCGTCGTTCGACTACACGGAACTGTGTCCGGGTGGAACGACAACGGGGACAGCGGTGGTCCTCGAGAGTGGCGCAGTTATTCATCACCAGCCCTTGCAGCTGCAACTGCAGCAGGGCCACGCTCAGCCTCAAGTTCAACGGGGTGGTCTGGTGTCCGGTGGCGCGACGAATGCGAGCGCGAGCCCGAATCCACCGCGATCCCGGCCATGGCACGATTTCGGTCGGCAGAACGACGCCGACAAGATACAGATACCAAAAATGTTAGTATCGAAAGTTATGTTCTTCTCGTTTCACAATATCTACGATGTATTATCTCAGACTCTCGAAGGGATACTTATGGATACCGATAAAAATACTCACACAGATACTCATAAAGAAATTCATATTGATACGCATGGATATCTATAAACGCCCAGACAGTCCCACAGTGTCACGGATTGAAACCGATAATAACTGTCAGCGTAATATAATCGAGACGGATGAGACGTATGAAATAAAAAAATGCCCCCCCCCTCCCCCTAACTCGCGGAGTATCATAAATCCATCGTGAGGCCAGCCGAAAAGATATCGGGATTAAACTCTCGAGTCTGTGAAATCGAAATGTCCGAGATAAATATACTCACCAAGGTTTGGAAAGGGATTCAGCTTGCATACAAACGCACACACATAAATTACATATACATACATATACATACATGTATATATATATGTACGCTATATAAGTTATTATAATAAAAAAAAAGTCGAGGTAGGCGTCGGGCGATGGCCAGGGCGTTAACCTGCCTCGCGAGTCTGCGAACGCTCGTACTCGCGTTCGCGGACTCGCATCGGCCGTTATCAACCGTCGAGTTTTCAGTGGCGACCCCATTAAAAAATATATACACATATATATACATATATATTTTAAATACCAAATGCTCGCACCCGCGAGTAAGAGCGATACACGTACACGCGGCCGCGAGGATATTGTTTAAAAGTTTGTGCAAAAGGCGATTGCGATAGGCTAAATAGGTAGGCAATACCTCCTTCTCCGAGCGGTGCGAATATAAGCGCTGGCTCTCGAGTGGATAAGCTACGTGTGCGCTCAGACACACGCACACGCCGACTGGCGCATAGATACGCCACTTCCTTCGGATAGCGTGCCACCGTCGAAGTTTCTGCAAACGCTTTTTGTCACGCACCTTTTAACTCGTCGCTCTGGCCTTACACTTATCATACTTATGTATCCCTCGAAGATAGGAACGATCTATCGAAAACACGCGACTTTTAGCTCTTTCACAATTTGCGCGCTCACCACGATCACCGATAGACTAATTACAAGAAAAGCAATATTGTATCGAACGATAGATCCGCTCGCGTATCGATTTTATTTTTTTGTTGTTATCGCTGGACTGGCAATTCTAGAGTCGCTAAACGAACATCAAATGGACGTCATTTATTTTTCTATTTCGTTAAGTTAGTCGAACGAAAGTGGGGAAGGCGGCACAAAACGGATCGCCTTTGCCATTTTTTTTTGCGGAATGTAAAATATGTCTCATCTCAAATGAAGGCTTTCCATTTAGCCACGCTCTCCCCTATGTTTGTGAACGGACTATACACATAGTGTAGATAAGACACATTTACTGAGTTCTACATTGATTATTTTTTTTTCAGCTATTCGGTATACGGTTTTAAGTACCATTTGGAATCGCCGATAAGCACGTCGCAACGACGGGAGGACGACAGAATAACTTACATAAATAAGGGACAATTTTACGGTATAACGTTGGACTACGTGCCGGACCCGGACAAGCCTCTCCTCAAGGCCGGTCAGACTGTCAAGGTAATAATTTAACAGCTTCCCTCGCGAGCGGTACCGCGCGGATGGTCTTCTCGATGTTCATCGAGGAAATACGATACGAAGCGATGAAGAAAATTGGGTCATGTTTTCCTTTTTTTTCATGGCCTCGCCTCTCATTCAAAGATACAAGTACCGTTACAGTATCGTAACTCGGCACCGCTACATTTGCCGCATTAATTTTCCGATATAAAGATCGCACTCGGATTATTTTCACCGGGAATCAACTCACGACTTGGGTTGATAATTACGGAGCTTCGAAGCTACTACTCGAATTAACGCTCGCGAGGCAAACACGTGTTGGAAACGGTAATTTTATTCGCAATCAGCCGCAGATAACGGCGCGTGTTAATGTCAAAAGCATGCATTTTTTTCTGTACAATTTTTGCAAACATTTTCCCAACAAAAATATCCGGGAGTATATTTTGTCATTGACGATCCATTATAATTTAGGTAACTAAACTGTTCCGAGCATTCGACGAGCCTGCGCAACAATTCTATCTCGCCCGCACGTGCTCGACGTTCTATATATAAATCCGACGTCCATTCACCCGAATCACGAAAAATTCGCTTCTCTATTGCGTTCCCGCTTTACGATACAGTGTAATCGCTGTTCGCGCGACAGTAACGGAGATCATACTATAAAGCGTTCGATACACTCGGCTGCAAACTTCGATCGCGGGGGGTGTCTGACTCGCGCCGAGACGCGATATTACTCACGTCAGTGCCCAGCAAGTACGAGCACCCGTTATATATGTTATAATTGCCGCGCTCCGGCTCGCCAATGGTTTCTTTTTAATATGTATTAATTCTTTTTTTTTTGTCGTCTCTTATCTCACTTACTTTCGAAAGTGTTACGAGGCGCGACGCTCAACGCAATATTTTATATAAACTAAATTTATCGTAAAATTGTGTATGTCTCCGGCTGGCTGCTGGACTTTGAAAGCCTACGGTGAAAGTTTCGGTGCTATCGAGCCCGATAATTTGATTAATCGGTAACGATGCCAACGACGCCGAGCAAGGAGCTAGCTAAAAAGATTTTTTTTCTTCGTTTTCTAATATAGTGTTTCTTTGTGCAGAGTGTCGTTATGCTGATGTTCCGAGAGGAGAAGAGCCCCGAGGACGAGATCAAGGCGTGGCAATTTTGGCACGGTCGGCAACACTCGGTCAAGCAGCGAATCCTCGACGCTGGTGAGTCAAACGCGCGACACCCAATGATATGTATGTGTATTATACGTATATTGTATTGTAATCGTTAATAGATGCTAATTGCATTCGTCGAAACTTTCTCGGCTTACGCTAATTGTAGTGCACATTCATTCAAGAAACGGAGCTGATTCAGAACTCCGAGGAATTTCCTGTTAGCATATTCCTCGGGGAATGCCCCTTTTTTAGTAGTTTTTCTTACGATAAGCTTTCGATTAATCGAACGACAAAATGTAGTGAAAAAAAAGCCTACAAGAATCGTCCGGTCGTATTAACATTTGATGACACTTCTATCGTAACTTTTCAATTTAATTTTCTGCACAAGCTCTCAAAGCGATTATGGATATTCGGTAAGACTTAGTATTTTAATCCATGCGAAACATAATTCATTACGCATTTCACCCATGAAGGATATAAATTTAAAAATAATAATATTAATAATTTTTCTTCTGGAAATTGCAGATACAAAGAACAGCGTTGGTCTGGTCGGCTGCATCGAGGAGGTTGCTCACAACGCTATTGCGGTTTACTGGAATCCTCTCGAGTCCTCTGCAAAAGTAATTATCTCTTTTACTCTAAGCCAGAGGAATATTGACTACTTGATGATTTATAAATCATTTTTTCTACAAACTGCTTTTCTACCATTGATAGATTAACGTGGCAGTGCAATGTCTGAGTACAGACTTCTCGAGCCAAAAGGGCGTGAAGGGTTTGCCGCTGCACATTCAAGTGGACACGTACGAGGAACCACCACCGCACACTCACTCTTACACACCTCCGTCGCACCGTGGTTATTGCCAGATCAAAGTTTTCTGCGATAAGGTAAAAACAATCCTTCAATTGAATTTTTTTATTGAGTTTTATTCGTTGGATGACTTGTGATGTTTATATCAAAAACATTTTTTTTGTTACTCCAGGGTGCCGAGCGAAAAACTCGGGACGAGGAGAGACGAGCGGCGAAGAGAAAAATGACGGCAACGGGAAGGAAAAAGCTCGACGAGCTGTATCACTCGGTTACGGAGAGAAGCGAATTTTACTCGATGGCGGATCTTCACAAGCCACCGGTACTGTTCTCACCACCTGCCGAGCATGCGATCGACAAGGTGAGCGCATTTTTATGAGACTTCATGCATTCATAAAGCACCGTCTATGAAAAAATTCGTTCGTCAATTTTGGCATCCTCATTGAGGAAGAGTTTTTTTTATGAAAGCATATTTTCCCCTATATGAGAAAACGAACAGAACGAAACAAAAATCTCAAATTGACTCAAAAAACCGTTTGCATTTCAGTTCTCGACGATGGAATTATCAGGGTTCTACGGCGGTGGAGGCGGAGGAGGTAGCGGGGATACGGACACATCGTCACTGAGCAACGGCGAGGGTGGCGGAATAAAAACCGGCGCGAGCAGTCCTTATCCGGCGTGTGGGAGACCGAGTCTCCCAGCTCTGAAGTTTCACAATCATTTTCCACCGGACAATCTGAGCTCGCTTCATGACAAGAAGGACTCGCTACTTATGCAGGTCCAAGAACTTCAGGGTTCGGTACTTCAGAACGTACAGCAGAATAATTTGAACACCGGAACAGTAGTTTCCGGTGTCGGTAACAGACTTCACCTGCAACAGCAGCAACACCTTCGCGGCAACGACTCCGAGGATCGTGTAATGCTCTACGTCAGACAGGAGTCCGAGGACGTTTATACACCTCTTCACGTCACACCGCCAACCGTTCAAGGATTGCTCAATGCTGTAAGTCTTAAAGAATATATACCGATCAACCGTTGGTAAAATCAAACTTGCTGTTTCGAACACAGATCGAAGTGGATTTTGATCATCTTTCCGGATACATTTTTTTACGTACCTTCGTCGGTAACCCAAATCTGCGAACCGTTCTATGACAGATTTAGTTACCGGCCGCGGTATTTCGAGTCACCTTAAGTCGATGCGGGAGAGGGAAAAACTTTCACATCATCTTGAGGTTTTTATATACATTTTTTTCGGAATGTTGTCTGGGGAGCAATGAGTAGTTGTCAATGATAATTACGGCCCTTTATTGTAAACAAATTTGAAGAAAAATATTACTAAAGAACGCTTCGTTCGAAATTATCGCCAAAAGTTACGCGATTCTCGTAAGCTTTAAAACAAACAAAAAATTAAAAAAAAACTTCAGGCTCTAGCCGAGTGTCATCAACACCTCAAGTTCTTCACACGGTATTGTATACTCTGCTGGCTATTTCATTTAGGTATGCCTCGGGCAACTTCAAACTCCACTTGTCTCTGTACGACACGGTAAGTCGTCGAGTCGCCTCCTGGTCTCGCACAAGCAATTTTTTTGCAGTTAAAAATAACAAAGTAAAGAAATTAAACATCATACCTGTATCATACACATGGGTTAATGACAAAAAAAATCATCATTGTACATTAATTGGGTGCGCGGCATAATTCACACGTTCCAAGATGGAATTAAATTGAACTAAATTAAATCATAATATTTTAATATAAATTAATTAATTAATAAAATTAATTATCATAATTAAATTATGTGCATATATATGTGTGTGTGTGTATATATATACATATCCATGCATGCATTGGCATAACGTTTTACCATGATTAATATACGTGCACTATATTTCATTGGCTAATTAATATTTAACGCGCATGTCCGTCTCACCACAATCCAAACCCCCACCCCCCATCGCCCACCTTCGACCATAATCGTTATTATAAATATCACATGGACTGGCAATGCGATCGATTAATTCAATGTCGCATATCGAACAAATTTAAATTAGCCTCGATAGACACACAGAACGCGCCGATAGAACAAAGTATTTTTGACTCGAGTTTTATTTGTGCATTCTTTTCAAATCAAGTAACTTTGTCCTCAACATTTTAAAATGTACTATCGTTGTTTGCAAATTTACAAGAAAACAAAAATGATCAGCGGAGTCTTCGGGGGAAGATTTTTAAAAATGAAGAAATTAAGAAACGCGCGAAAAAAACCACTGTTCAAAAAAATTCTAATGGTCAATTTTTTTTCTTATTTTACAGATTGAGTCAAAGTACAAAATTGCATCCTCGAGTATTAATAACCTCTATCGCAAAAACACAAAGGGGTAAGTTTAGTAGAGTGTCATCTTTACTCGCATGCACGCCCGTGGTAGTGCATGACAATAACGGTGACAATATATTGGCCGGACTCTATTACTTGCTGGATGGTATACTTACTACATTTGCCTCTTAGCCGCGACATTTCAATTTTTTTTTTTTTTATTAAACATTTTTTTACCTACATACGTACGAAGAAACGTTGTCGACTTTAGTGCTTGAAAATAGTTAGGGATTACAAACACTGACGCCTTACGATTCAATCATCTAACAAATTCGTTTTTTTGTTCGTTTCTAATCTTAACCATTCGTATTCCTTCATTCATACTCTTCACGCTTACCTGCTTTACTATAACTGCTTTTTCGCTAAACTCTCCCACTGTATAAATCAAAAAAAAAATAAGCAAATTAAAAAACCATGAATGATTCAATCTCTGTGCACCTGTTTATTTTCCGATGATGATCGGAAATTTTTATATTTTTCGAAAAAAAAACAACTAATAATAATATTAATTTCTTTTTTCAACTTTGTTTCAGAATTACAGCGAAAATTGACGACGACATGATACGTTATTACGTGGACGAGGATCTGTTTCTACTGGAGGTCAGCCATTCACGATCGAGTCCCGAACAGCAGCAGAGCATCGACAGAAATTCGAGTAATCCAGGCTCACCGGGCGATAACGACGATCATCTAGAATCCGGCACGTTGGGTTACGACGTTACGCTCATAGAATTGCCATCGGCCCCACCGCAATTGCCACCTTCGCCGATTGCTGTGACGCATTCTCATTCGCATTCCCACTCCCACGTACACGGGCACTCGCAACACATTCATGAGGTCGCGAACACGTGAGTCCAGGAAGAACGTCCGTCGTCATCGACGAATGTCGGTTTTGTACATAGTTTAAGCTAAGCGATCGAACGAACGCGAATTTCTTCGAAGTCAGCTTCAATAAGATTTTTTAAATCTCAGTATTTTGATACTGAAGCTTCGGCTTCAAAATCATTTTATCGATCGAGCCTAGACAGTAAAAAGGGAATTGACAACTCTGTCGGAGAAATGCGGGATCAAATTTTATTATTATTGATAGCGCCGATTGCAGTATAACACACTTTTTATATTTAAAAAAATTGAATATATACATTCCTTTCTTGATTTAAATAAAATGAACATGTACTTATTCAATCACATGGTCGCTAATTGAAGCTATAAACGTTATCGAGGCAAAGAGCGTTCGTTTGTCGCCCTCGTAGTCTCTAGATTGTTCAGAAAGTAGATAGATACAACTTCGAGGTTTGCGAGAGAAACAAAAAGAAGCCGAGGGTAAATAAGAGGGTAATTACGATTACCATTGAGAGCAGTTTTATCGTTCAACCGAGAAAAATGAATTCATAAATTCCATTGGTCAATTGATAGTATAAAGAGCCTTTGGATTAATCGATGTCCAAGGCGAACTGGTACTTGTAATTATTATCCAGATTAGAATTTTAAAAAATAGTCGCGATATGTCGCGCGCTCAGCGTCGATCGTTTAGAACGATCATTAAGATCACACATTTTTTTATATATAGATATAGGTAAATCAATCAAAATTGATTTAAGATCATCGTTATATATCTACAAAAAGAAAAACGAAAACACATAAGTTACATTTATACATACTAGATGCATATATACGATACGTCTTTTGCTCCCATTTAGAGCTTAGATTTTGTTTAAATCGAGACGTGATGAAAAGAGGATATTATTTAAGCAGTGCATAGAAGAAGAAGAAGAAAAAGCAACGTGTCACAAAACGCGATATTATATAAATATTATTATTTCTTTTTAATTCACGACTTGTCACAAAAAAAAGGAAGAGGCCTCGAGAGAGAGAAAAAAAGATCCTTTCTTGAGGCGCATAAAAAAACATCATTAAAAAGCATTTAAGATTTTTGTTTCATTCTCCGAGATTGCCATAACTAAATGTAATCATTGTAATATTCGTCACTCGCAACGTGCTCTTTTGTCTATAAGATAGAAAGCGAAATTTTTTTTGAATCGTATTGTAACGATCGGCATATATGCTATATTACTTGCCTTGTCTGCGAAAAACAAAATCAACCTACGTGACGTACGTATTTAGATACCGTTAGCCGTTAGTTCATAGGTCTTAGAGAGAAGAAAGGAAGAAACAGATAGCGACGAAAAATCAACAAACCCTCGTTGAGGTGTTTTTTTAATATAAAATAAGCAACGTCGTACCAATATCAAAGCAACGATCAAAATACGCTTGTAAAATGCATATTAATTATTGATTTATAACTATATTTTGTTACATTTATTGCAGAAAACACAGCATATAGATATTATTATAATATTATTTTATTCTATTGACTAGAGTAGCCCCCCTCCTTACGTAATACGTAATATTGTTATTTTTATACACGCGAAAGTACATGCGAGGATTGAAAGATTGACGAGTGCGAAAAAAATTGATGGAAGTAAAGAGCGAGCGAGAGAGAGTTTTTTAAAAACATAGCCAAGACACTATTCGAAGGGTCGAACTTACAGTCGCGAGTACTGATGTTTGGACCTTTATTACAATTCGATATCGAAATTCGCACAGACATCATGCTCGCGACTATAAATTTGAGTCTAAGCTTAGTATATACATGACATTGAGAGTCGGCCACTATCCCACGCGTTGTACCGCCACTGTGACCGCAAGCAGCCAGGAAGCAATGAAAGACCGCGCGGATTCTTCGAAGTCCGCAAACGAAATTTATTGTACGTTTTTCTTTTTATTTTTTTTTATATATACACTTGTAAAATACGCTCACGGACTCGCCACTCGTAAACGGCAAGGAATCCAAATCGTTCCCGCTACGTATAGCTTTATGTCACACGCGACGTGTTTTCCCGAGATTGTTTTCAATCGTTTTTTCATTTTCACCAAGCATGTGAAAATTGGATGAAATTTTTTTATATGTGTCGAAGTGGCGATTTCGCGGAGCAGTTAAGTTTCCTCTACCGTTAATGCATGGCCCGCACCGTCCAAGAACGGTAGTTGCCGGATCGCAACGTTGAACCACACACACACATACACACGGACACACACACATACACACATGTAGGCTTAGACATTCTCTTTAGATCCTTATACTCATTTTTCCATCTCGCAAACATACAATATTGTTTTGTTTGTTTTTTTCTTCTTTTTGTTGTTTTTTTCCTTCGACGGAGCGCGAATGGAAAAGAAAGGAAGTACGGTGAGCGTATATTATTTGAGTGACGATGTGAAACGATGAGAAAAAAAAGTGTTTCGAATGTTCTTTTTTTTTTGTCGCGACGTCTTGCCATCGTGAGATTGTGCCCAGAGGTGATATTATATTATTACGATGTTTATTACTACAATAAATATTATATTAGTACGTTTTATAAATTATAATTATCTTTTCTTCTAATCATCAATTTGTTACTAAGGATTTCGATTGAGATTTTTTTCCCCTCAGACTCAGAGCGCAGTTCGAAGGCAGTTTTTACACCGAAGCAGCGTGACCCGAGACCTAGGAAGCATTCCTAGGCAGTCACGGAGAATAAATTACCCATAGGTTATACACACCACCGTATTATATACCTTGACGATTTTATGCAGCTATCGGCCTCTCGCGTACGCGCGTGAACTGCGAATATCCGGCTATGCCGCCGATTTAACCGCGAGTATAATGCAAACAAGAGAAGAAAATCGTCAGCGCGTACGGCTGGAAGTGGCCGGAGAGCCATTGACCGGTAAAATACGACGATGCAGTAAAAAAAAAATACAACAACAACAGAATATTACTTAAGACCAGGCCGAGGAAAGCTGTGAGATATTTTTTTATGAAAAAAAAGTGCCTGAAATAATTGTCTCATCAGTTCTAAAATTCGACATTGGAAGACAGAAAATGTAACCTTTAGGTGAAATTAATTTTTTGAACGTTGATTAAATTATTACATTAACATTTTTTTTTAATTGGACTGAAATTTTAACAACATCGGAGCAGAACCACCGCTCCAATTACGAACAGAACGAATGCAAGGATTACCACGGTCCGGTATGCAGATTTCTTTCTTCGAGTCAACGATCCCGTCCAAGCACTCAAACACCCTCGTTCGTATTCGCCAAGTTCAGCGAACTCTTTGGGTTCAACGCGATCATTTTTTAGGAGGTTGGCTCCAAGTACCATCGGCCCGGTGAAAAGTCTCGATCGAACATTGTCGAGTGCCGCTGACGAGACGAAACTGAACACATGTGTATAATTAACGTTAAAAATTCTCCTATCATAACAAAGTCGTCGGACCAGTTTGATCGCGTGATGGAGTTCTCGTCGACGTCATTGATAGCAATTTTCTCTTCGGCTCGCCGCAAAAGGCTGAAGAACCGACGGTTATTGCCGACACTCGAAGGACGATGTAACAAAAATAACAAAAATCCTTGGACCTTTTATAGGCAGTATTCTAAGAGTGCGAATTCGAATCCAGAAGATGATGAAGAAGAAGAAGCAGATGAAGAAGAAGAAGAAGAAGAAGAAGAAGAAGAAGAAGATGATGATGAAGAAGAAGAAGGGCGATCTTTCGGGTGTATTCGGTACGAATTCAGTCCGGTTAAACCGGTAATTTTTATTTTCTTTTCTCCATCGATACATCGACTGCCGAGTAACGAAAGGGCGTAACTTTCTCAAATGTAAATATCGGATTGACGCGTAAGAAGCCTGTCTGTTATTCTGAAGACGATCGGTGTGCAGATTGGGCTGTATCTTTTATGTCCCGTAAAAGAGAGCGTAAAAAATGGACATGCAGCTTATTTTTTCTTCGCAGCATCTCCGAAGCGTTCATTAAGGTCATCTTGGAGAACGCTGAAGACGCGTATAGTCTGTTGAAGCAGCGAATCGTGAATCCATAGGACAAACCGGAATTGATAAACACAACAAAACCTTGAGAGGGAAACTAACGAAGTTCACTTTTATTGTTCATATTTTCACATTTCAATATTTTTGCCACTAGTTAGTTAACTTGCAATAAATTCAATTAGCTTCAATAAATATGTCAGCGGTTTTCGTCAACTAAATTTTACACCGTTGTTGATTTTATTTTTTATTGAAAATGAGGATGAAAATGCCGGTATTTTCATATATCATGAGTCGATGTTTTTGCAGGGATTCGAGAAGCATACGTAGTCGGTCCGTAGCGAGTAACCGGCTTCCCCGGGGCGGTCTCAACGCCATGCGGAGCAAGTTCACGGCCGTCCTTGCGCGTTCGCAACCTACCCGGGTATTGCCAAGGCCAGCAGCCGGCAGCAGCCGCGATCTGTAAGCAAAAACAGTGCCGCGAAGTGATGCGGCGAACGATCCCTCCACAATTCTATGCTAATGCCGACCGCAACGCCGGTTCATTAACTTCGACCTGATGAACTGATCGTATTTATCGGTACGTCTAACGCGTAGAAATTCGTAGAAGTTACATAACGCCAACATTCATTCCTAAAATCTTCGGTAGGCATGATTTTCACAAAAAAAACCTTCGCTAAGTGTGATCTTGTTTCCCTCGGGTGGGTGTGGTTCAAAATGTTGGACGACCGAAATGTAGGACCGCCAATATTTCGAAATTTCATCTATGCGAGTTTTATAATATAGAAAAATGAGTACTTCGAAAATTGTACTTTTATTAGATGGCTAAGTCGAATAACCGTTTCACCAAAAGGTTATTTTTGCGAGCGATTTTTTCGGTAGGTTTAAACGCTGGACTTCGTCGGTCTTTTGTAATCATGAAATCGAAATTAGGAACCCTCGTAATATCCGCCAATTTATTAGATTTACAGGACTCGAACTTTGTAGTGTTCAAATTTTCGTCAACTCTAAGGCTCACATGCAATATCGCAATATATTGATATATTTGTTCTCGATATACGTTCATTTCGATGTACAACTTAAATAAATAGATTCGTGTTCTGGGACCCCCTAAAGAGCCCCCGTGTTAAGCCCCCTAAAAAAAAACCATGCACCAAGGTGCAAAACCATTCCATAGCCACAAAACCAGTGCATGGATTTCGTGCAAAAAATTACAAATAAAAATAACAATATGAAAAGAATATATAATAACATAAGAATACGAGAAAATGGCAATATAAGAATACAAGATAATAAGCAGATAACAGCTCTTAGAATACTGACCGTCGTACGTTTGAGCGTTCGTTATATTTCTATACTGGAATATCGGCTGTTCTACATTTCGATTGTTCAAAATTTAGTTCTCCACCCCCCGCTGGCAATCTTCCAAAGTAAATGTTCGTAAGCGATCAACAGTGCCTCGGCGGCGCGACGACCAATTTCTTCGCGATTCTATGCTAATGCCGCAACGCCAATCCATTAAATTCGATTCGCTGAACTGACGAGATTAATGGGGATCTCTGCCGAGTCATACATCTCACGCCATGTGCTTTGCGCTCGATCTACCACAGCGAATGTCCGAATGAATTGATTTGCATATTGAGCGACAAACGGCAACTCTCCGATAGCATGTATTCCGGGGTGTTTGCCCTCGTTTGAATACAGGATTCACTCAGGGGATTATCTTTCGAGCCTGACAGATCTTACGTCGCGGCCTGTCACGGATGTTCCATTTTTTTTTTAACGTCAACCGGCATCATCGGCGCGCTCCGCTCGCCCAAGAATAATTTGAGGCTCCCTAATGAGAAATCTTCTGGACCACATGATGCGATGTATTTTTTTTCTCGCCGAACGCAAATCCTCGTTCGTGTGGTGGCAAATCGTTCCTCGAAATTGTCGAACGAAATCTCGGATCGCAATTCTGGTCTTGTCACTCGTTAATTTTTTTCAATTTTTATTATCGCCAAATATAAAATTCGTACTCATATTTATTTTGATTTTTTTGATCCCTTAAAACTGTTATTCCCTTCGATGAAACTGGGGGAATTGCAGAAGAAAACAATTTTCCTGGAACATTGAAATAAAGAAATAGGTAAAAAGAAGAGGAAGTTCATCTTTTTCCCGATCGACCCTAAAATTTTGATACTAAATCTTACCGATCCTCATAGCTCAGATCACAATTCTGGCCGTATTACTCGGTAAGTTTTAATTTCTATTATCGCCATATGTAAAATTCCTCCTCATATTTATTTAGATTTTGTTGGTCCTTCGAAACCGTTGCCCTCTTCGATTAAATTTAGATAATCGTAAAAGAAGACAATTTCCCTGGAACATAGAGACGAAGAAATAGGCAAAAAGAAGAAGAAGAAAAAGTTCTTATCTTCTTCTCGCCGCTTCTTCTTCGCGTCCCGGACGAACCTGCCGGGGACGTGTTGTAAGGAGTAGGGGCGAGCCCGTTATAAGATCGTGCCCCGGCAGTTCGACGGCTTAGTCGAGGTCTTCCCGGGTACCATCGGAGCATTACCGAAAGCGGTCGGCTTTCCAATAAGTTCTGCGAACGTTCCCAAAATTTCTTCTCATTACTATTCTCATTCTTCCTCTGCGCAATTGTTGGTGAACCAATTCGGACACGGTCATGACCGTGAGAATCTACGATCAGTTTACTTTCGTAGTGACCTTCGCGACGTTTCTTCTCGTTCTCGGCTGCTTCGTGAGGCCGTTCGCCGCTGCACTCGAGGAAGAAGATGACTCTGTCGTGATTGAGGGTGAGTTTCAAAAATTACAATCCCATAAATATTTTATATATTTTTAACAGATACAAAAAACAGATTAAAAAAATAAGAAGAAATAAAATCGGCGATAATCGCTCATCGAACGCCGAGCCGAAGACGTTGATGACACTTTTTTTTCAACGAACCTGGCTCCGGTATCGATGTCGTTAAGTGACTAAAAAGTTTAGTGTATATTTGGCTGTTACTAAGTTCGAAAGGAATGTCCAGCGGTGAATTGGCGCAAATATCGAGCGCGCGAGCCGCGTACCATTGTCAGGAAGAGGACAGTAAGAGTCGAGGTCGAGGTAATAATGCCAACCGATTGTTTGAGATTCTCAGCACGAGTCTCTGACGCTTCGTGATTCGACACCGGTAAACACAGTGGCGTTTACATCGTTCGGACTCTGAGAATTTTTAGAAAGCTCGCGTTAAATAAAGGAGATGATTTTTGTAATCTCCGATCATCGACAACCTACGTCCGGCTCTGAAGATCTCGTTGACTTTGAGCTTGCCATAGATTTCATGGAAAGAAAAAAAGATCAAACAGTACAAGTTCAAAGTAAAAAATGCGATAATATCAGTTTGAAAATCGGGACAATGTGAATTATTGGATTTAATCAATTTTTTGTTTTTAGATTCACAAACTTTTCCCCCGAATTCACAGCCGTTATTGAATTTAATCTGAGGTTGTAATCTTGTTCGCAGCTGCGGAGGGTCTGAATTTGGAGCTCCAATCAAGGGAAAGTCGAGGACTCGTATGGAGCGAGAAGGCCGGGACGGGCGCTTGCCTAACTTCGAAGGGTGAGCTCGGACACTGCACGACCTTCAAGGAGTGTTATCCGTACTTCAAGATACCGGACCTCGGAGACCTCGAGGGTTGGGTTCTCGGTGTATACGACACGTGCAGTTACATACGCGAGGATGGTCGAATGGCGTTCGGAGTTTGTTGTGCCGGAAGTCATCTTCCCACTCTCCCACCGTTCTCCACAGGCGACGTACCCCTCATCGACGACCCTCTGGTAAAGTGCAATCGACAACTCTCGTAATTTAAACAAGTAATTCTCCCCCAGAAAGTATACTGAAAAAAAATTACATTGTAAAAGCAACAATACTGACTTTTTGCCATATGAAATAGTTTCCAAGCGGAACGTCTACGTTCTATAGTTAGAACAATGAGAAAAAATCGTGGTTGTAATTATAGTTCAAAAAATTGAATATATACTATCAGAAACTATTTATATAGACGTTCCCCTTGGAAACGATTCGTCAGAGCTAGGCAAATACAATAAGTACTTGAACACCCAGAAAAATAATTTATTTGGCGGCCACCGTTTACTTGGTTTAAGTAAAATATTTATTTGATTTAAATAAATATTTATTTAAATTAAGTAAATAGTTACTTGAATGAAATAGACATTTATTTAAATCAAATAAATATTTTACTTCAACCAAATAAACGGTGACCGTCAAATAAATTATTTTTCTGGGTGAAGTACGTATTGCAGTATCAAATACTGAGTCAGTGCCCAGTACTCAGAACTTCAGCAACTTCAATTCTGCCAATACTGAATACGTCAGGAATACGTCAAGAACTACCCAGTGCTCAGTACTTGAAGGACTTCAAGAACTTACGCTAATTTCCCAGCTCTGCTATTCGTTATAGCAGGAAATACTATCCCTTTTCTCGGTGCAACTATCTTGCGCCCTTCCTCCTCGCCCACTTCCGTTCGACCTTCGACTACAAAAATCTTCGTAAAGTACAGAATCCGCACGTTGGTATCTCCGTTATCTTCTGAAAACGATGACGAAGCTATCGATCAATATATTCGACGTAACGATCGTGTTACAAGGAATAAATTGAAAAAATATTCCTTAAGTGCTGTGTCACTGATAAGCGGATTATCCAGTCTCTTCGCGACCTCCATTTCGGTATCTGATTGCGGTAAGCGAGTCTCTAATGAAGACTAATGGGGTTTGGCCGCGCTCGCGGCCCGATCGCCCAATACCCAAAATCACTTAAAGCAATTCTCTTGTCGAATCGGTCGGGCCGGTTTCAATAAAAAAAAAATGGTTCCGGAGATTGATAAATGGTCTTCGTTTGTACAGATGGACGATCAAGGCATTGTGAAGGACGATCCTCCGAACATGGAGGCTTCCAAACCGCAGCTACCGCAAGGCTCCTGGCCGCCTCCTCTGCCGACTCATGGTCCCGATCACACGATTCCTCCCTTACCGACCCATCGGCCCAGTCGGCCGTCGTTGGGCGCTTCCGCTCCATCGTCGACCACGAAGAAACCCAGCGCGACGACCTGGCCGACGAAGAAACCCGGCTGGTGGCCCGGACCGACGACCGCTAAACCCACGACGACCACCACACCGGCCCACTTCAGCAACAGCGACTGCGGCGCGAAGAACGGCATACAAGAGGACAAGCGTATAGTCGGCGGCCAAAGCGCTGCCCTTGGCGAATGGCCGTGGATAGCCGCGCTGTTCAATACCGGAAGACAAGTCTGCGGAGGCTCGCTGATCGACAACATACACATATTGACTGCGGCTCACTGCGTCGCAAAGTTAGTTTTACTTTTTTAAAATTAATTTTATAGCCGTCGGTTTCCGGTCGAGAGTTGTCAGCGTATGCGGAAGCGTTGGACGAAGAGGCTGATAATTTACTGCCGACCGGAAGTGATCGACGTCCTTGCAAATGTCCCTGAAGATGTGTGCACGACGTCAAATTTCACCGTTGGCAAGTGCTGGCTTTAGAAAGAAAGATTGTTCGCTCGTAGAATTTCATTCTCTAAGTGAACTTGCTCGAGTGAAGTTTGGGCAATGAAAAAGACTTTATCACTTGATGAAATTTAGTCTCATGCAGATATCTTTGGGGTCTTCCTTGCAAACAGCTTATTATAGTTATCGACGACTGAATATTTGAAATTATTCCTTAATAATTTTTTTTTTATTTCTTAGCATGAACTCGTGGGACGTCGCGAGGCTTACGGTGCGACTCGGTGATTACGATATAAAAACGAACAACGAGGTTCGTCACATCGAGAGAAGAGTGAAACGGGTCGTTCGACATCGTGGGTTCGACAGAAGAACTCTTTACAATGACGTCGCTATATTGACGATGAACGAACCCGTCGAGTTTACGGAAGCCATAAGACCTATATGCCTGCCGACTGGATCGAAATTGTACGCTGGAAAGTACGCTACTGTTATCGGCTGGGGTTCATTGAGAGAAAGTAAGCAGTAATTGACCTCGAGATCAATTCATAAGAAGGACAATTAATATGCAGATTAAGCGATCAAATAATTTTGTGGGAAGCAAAATAATTATGCTTTTTTACTCTTCTAGGCGGTCCACAGCCTCCTATTCTTCAGGAGGTTTCCATTCCCGTGTGGACCAATGGCGAGTGCAAATCTAAATACGGATCTGCGGCTCCGGGCGGCATAATCGATAGCTTCCTGTGCGCGGGACTCGCTGCGAAAGACTCTTGCTCGGTAAGAATTTCATTTCCGACAACAACTAAAAGAATTATTGTTTAAGTTATTCGTCCCTTTCTATGCCCTAGCCATTCGCATAATTTTTCCCAACAAATTCACAAAAATTACGCTTTTCGGTTTTGGGAAGCGTAGGCAGAAAGAAGACCAGGTTGCGTTTGTACGCATGCGCAGAATCTTTCTCGCACGTGATGCGAAAAAGTGCCATTCTGCGTTCACTGCGGAACGGAAAGCAGGATGTTACGTGCACACGTTAGGAAAATACTTGAATGCAATTAGTTAATTAACGAACATTTAATCGAACAGGGCGACAGCGGTGGACCATTGATGGTGAACGACGGTCGATGGACCCAAGTTGGAATCGTCAGCTGGGGAATCGGCTGCGGCAAGGGCCAGTATCCGGGTGTTTACACAAGAGTCACGCACTTCCTCCCATGGATAATGAAAAATCTCAAGTAGCGATCTCCACACCGAACGAGACTCGCCCGAGTTAGAATTACGTAACGCATAATTTTGCCGTTTGCATCCGGCACGTATTTTTTTCGATTCGACGTTGAAAATTTATCGCAACGGTATTAAACGATCGAATTCTGCAATAAGAGAAGCAATGTGAAACAAAGTGTTCGAAGCTTCACGAGCGATTCAACGACGAGTTTCATTCGAGTTTCCATTAACTCGTCGATAACCTCATCGTAATTTGTTACTGTAACAAAAGTATGTAAAATTCCTGAAGTACGAATCGTAAGAAATTATATTACATTACTATACATACGGGCGTATATAAAAGACGTTATACATCGTGAATAATTCGGGGTTTCGACAGTTTCATTTGCATGCGTATAGTCTTCTGTGTAGATGTCACGTTTGACGCGATTCGATCAATTTCATGATTTCCTTGTTTTCTCCGTTATTTCATTAGGAGCTCATCGAGACTAGGTATCACAGTTGCTGACATCGAGATGCTGCAGGATATTCCTCGCTGAAACATAAATTATTAGTTTAGTTAATTTTGTCCTCGCCATATAAAAAAATGATAAATAAGTAGACAATTCGTCGCTCGAAGCTTACCCTGAAAGTAGCAAGTGTCGTAATTATCGTCAGGCTGCGGTATGAAAGGCGGCGTAGCCGTCTGCGGCTCGTCCCACGGAAAATCATCGAAGAAATTCATTTTCCTAACTTCTTTCGCGGTGGGCCTCAAAGTCTGATCGAGGGTGAGAAGAGAATCGATCGTGTGAGTCGCAGCCACCGATATTACCTCCTCGCCCTCCGGCCAGGGTACGTCTCTGGCCAAGATATTCGCGAACACCGCCTGCGGTGTGTCGTCGTTGAAGGGCGGAACACCGGTACAAAATTCGAAGAGGCAAACCCCCAGAGCCCACCAGTCGACCGCCGGACCGTGACCCTGTCGAAGCAACAATTCCGGAGCGAGATAATCCGGCGTGCCCAATATACGATCGTCCGAACGAGTCAATATCGCTTGAGCTCCTCGTCTAACGGATTTCGGTGTTCTGCGCATGGATAGATAAGAATAGACGCAAATAAAACTCGAAGTCCAAAATAAGTAGAACCTACGTAGTGTTGTAAAACATGTGATCTAAGCATCACCTGTAAGGCGTGTAACTGTTCGTCGAAGGGGCTGGTGTCTTGATCGGCGAAATACCCTGCGGCGAACGATGCTCCTCTTCGTTGACACTGTCCATGTGCAAATCCGGTGCCGACTGCGAAGTCGACGATGGCGGTGGAAGATCGAATCTCGTGGATTTTACGACGACAGGCTTTTCTTCCTTGAGCTTATTTTTTTCTTCGCGATTTCGATGCTTCAGAGACGATACCGGCGTGCTGAATGCGACTCGACCTCCGGAGCCCGAATCTTCGCTACCGTTCCTCAACTCCTCGACGGATCTTTCCACGGATCTCTTTTCGTTTCTTCCTGTCGGACCTTTGTAGGGCGCCGGGCTTCGGCAAGCGAAAATCGTACCTGCATATGCAAAACGAATGTCGGTTATTTAAATCACTACCAAGGTACCGCAGTATGATTGAGATACTACTTATATGTGTAAGAAGGCATTGCCCGGTAATAAAATAAATACATAAAAACCGATCGTACCACGATTCTTCCGCTTCGGCGTGACATCGCCCTCCAGATCCATGAGACAAATCTCCCTCGTCAAGCCCGTTGCTCCGGACATCGCTGCGCGCTTTCGCTTGGTGCCTCTAGAGAGGGTGTTAGCGCAGGTGCTCAGTGGACTCGTGTGTGGCAGCTGCTGATTGGAGTGATCAGCTTCGAGAGTAGACTCGTCTTCCTCGTTGGTCTTCTCGGCGGCGCTCGTTTGCTTCAGCGACGAAGCTTCGCAGGTGTGAAAGCTCTCCGAGCTGCTGCAATTGTCGTTCTCCTCGGTAACCTCGGCGACATCGTCGTCGGAAAAGGCAGCTAGACGAATGTCCTCGGCGGATTGAAAGGGCGTAACACCCGAGACTCTGGAATAGTCGGCGGAAGCCGTGCCCGACGAGGCCAACGAGTTCGACGAGAAGTGGCATCGACGATTCGAATTCATTCTCAGGGCGGGCAGTAAATTCACCGCCGGATTGCTCTGCTCGCTCGAGTCGAGGAGATTCGATTCACTCGACGATTTCTGACCCGAACCGAAGGACAGATGCGAGGTCAGGGACAACAGTTGACCCGGCGTTCTCGCGCAAAGACTCGGCGTGCAATTAACCAGATCGGAGATCTCGAGATCTCGGTGAAGAGTCGAGATCTTGCTGAGACCAAAGTCGGTCAGTTTGACGTGACCCTCGCGCGAGAGAAGCATGTTGTCGGGTTTGAGATCCCGATGGACTATCCCGTGCGAGTGAAGATACTCGAGGGCGAGACAAACCTCAGCAGTGTAAAACGCTGCCATTGACTCCTCCATGTAGCCATAGACGCCGAGAAGACTCTTGAGATCCCCTCCCACCATGTACTCCATTACCAGGTACACACAGCTAACCGATTGCAGAGAGTAAAAAAGCTGTACGCAGTACGGACTTCGAGTTATTGCCAACGCATTGCGCTCTATTACCACTTGCGAGGCCATGTTCTTGTGTATCATTTCATTCTTCTTCATCACCTTTATGGCGTATACCTGTTCAGGGTTCGTTTTCTTATAGCCAAGGAACACCTTGCCAAAAGCGCCTCTGCTTATGGGTTTGACGATCTTGAAATCTTGAATCTCTGGTACCTGGAATAAGAAAGAAAAATGCTCAGTGCTGTTATATTCAAAGTCTAAGGAGCCAGTGTATTGGTCTAGTGGTTAGCATGCGCGCCTCTGAACCAACACACCAGCGGATGAAGGTTTTGATTCCCGGTGCCATTGTTTTGTCGGGAATAAAAATATGGGTAAGACATGGCTACAGACATATACTTGAGGCATACTCATACTTGTATGTATGTGCAACCAGTAACGGTAGGCTCTGTTTACATTCTCAGTGAAACTCGATATAGCTCTGGTGCAGCATAGCAAATCTGAGACCGACTGTATTGGCATAGGTTTTCTGCAGATTTTCTAAAGTCGGCTGTACGGCAAAAATTGTGGAACTGGCTGGATGCGTAAGAACAGGCAACAGAAATAAACAATTAATAAGTGAGGACTAGTAATTACGCATCAACCGAGCCAATACGCTATAAGGCAGTAACTTTGTGAAGGGGCAGACAATTCAGATAAATGCTTAAATGTTTAACAAGATCTGCATCGATAATGTCTATGCGCGGTGATTTAACACCAAAAATGATATTCCTTTTGCCTTTGGCAAATTTTAAATACTTACGTTTCCTAGTTTTCATAATGTTGTGAGTTAGATCGTTGAAGCATTAAATTTGGGCATCGAGTGCTGTGTGTAAACAATTGTCGCTACGTACCTTAGTCGTGGGGTTAACAATCTTCGATATCGTATTGAAAATTGAATTGTCGATCGGTCTGTGCTCCGAGGCATGTTGCGGCGTGCACTCGCCATTGGGAATTCTCGGTTCGCTGTTATCGTTAACACCGTTCGTGCACAAAATTGCCAAATCGCTTTGTCCACCGCTCTCCGTATGAGAATTCAACAAGTCGCCGGCCACTTCTTCCATTTATCGAGTTAACCTCAACGATCTCCTTTGTAAAATAAAACAAATTTCTATCGAGCGTCGTCGCGCGCGACATTACCATGACTCGAAAATTTAACGACTCAACGCCGATATGGCAATTTATATTAACTTTGAAACGTTTTTCGTGTTTGATATGTGCTGGATCGAAATATAAAATCGAAATTGGTAGTGTCGTTTACGCCAGGTTTGTTTCAGCCAAAACTCATTTCCGCCAAAAAGTAACTAGGTTGGAAAAAACCATGTACCTACCTTGGACCCGGCTTGCCGTCACATGTCCTAAATCTCATAATCCCGAACACTCCAAATGCCCGAAATTCATTCATCCGATGTAACATTTACCCGAAATTGTAATCTACCGAAGGACTGGAAGACCGAATGTTCAGTCGTCCGAATGTTCAAGATGACGAAATATTATTGTGCCGACTTGCCATAATCCCGACGATTTAATATACCGAAACATCGATTGCCCGAAATCTGTTTAACCATCGTAGAACTCGTGACTCAGTCTTAACTCCGATAATCGATGGGTTAAAGTTCTTAAATTTTTACTACGGCCGCCTCGTCGTAAGTTATCTTAACGTAAGTTATGTCAAATGTCAATTGTTGCAATAATTGAAATTGGACATATGGTACGTTAAGATAGCATTGTTTTCTTCAACTAAGCCATAAGCCAATTGTCTTGGGAAAAAAATCCAAGGGGGCCCCGATGAGCGGGCACTTCATCACGAATATACAGTTTATTTTGCTCCAGATCCGATATTTTTTATTTTAATCCAAAAAATACATTTTTTCGTGCAGAATAACGATTTTCAGTGCATAAAATCCAAATTATCAGTGCCCCACTAGGCTTAAGCTCAAAAACGACACAGATTCGTATTTAGGGCGCGTAACAACGACCGAAAACGTGGCAAATAATATTATAAGCAGAAAAAAACACTTTATAAAAATAAAAAAACTTTTCGTCAAAAAATTGCAAGGTTACCCCTTTCGAGTTCATTTTCCGTGTTTTTCAACGTCCTTAAACGGCACGTTAAAACGCCTCAAAAACTTCAGGCAGGACCCTATCTTGTGCATTTTCTCCCGTAGAACACGACGGGCATTCCGGATTTTTCCCAGCTCCATCGGGAGCTGAGATATGGACCTTTGAAAATCACGAAAATGGACGTTCACTTCCGGTCAAAAAGTGTAATTTTCAAACCAGAAACGATGTATTTTCATTATGGAGTCACTTCTGGTCGAAAAATGATATTTTCCGGACCGGAAGTGATGTATCTCTGCTATGACGTTGTCGACTCTTGTGGCCCTATGCGCCCTCAGTTGCTACAAGCGCGCGCACGCGTAACCCGTAACACCCCCTCGAGAACCGATACCGTGTGCGCAGGGCCGAATTGCCCATCTCGCTCCTCTCGTGAACCGCACATTGATCGAGTCTTACGCGCAGGGATCCTCGATGCTGGTCCATTGCTGATCCCAACCCCCAAACACCGCCTCCGGTCAATGGTCGCCGAATTAAATTTTCTTTATCGAAGGGACTCGTGAGACTCGCGGTAGATGGTAGTGAGCCATGCGGTTCCGTAGTTCGCTTAGAAATTAGAATCTCGTAAAAAAATACAATAAACAAGATTATAACAACTTTACGAGGATAAAAAAACCGCACAAGTGCCTGAGAAACGTTTAGATAGAAAAAGAAGTTATCACAGTCGTGAGACGACGACGTCCCGCGAAGTTCGAGGAAGAGTCAATTTTTTTATTTGATCACCAACCCAGTGTTTCGTCAGCGTTACAAGCCCTTCACACACACGGTAAGATCGCGGCAATAAGTACGATAATTGTAGTTATTTTTTTAATGAATTTTTCATATAATTACTAAGAATCAAATCACGTAACAATTCTACAATTATTGGATAAAATCAAACATAACTCAGCGAAAAGAAAAAATGTCACAAAGTAAAGTAACAAGATACATCGAAATAGAATCCATAATAGTTCGATTCGACGTCGATACGAAGCTTGATATATAAAGTTCTAACGCTAACTTGAGATAAAGAAATTAAATGCGAAATTGCAACAATTTCGTATGCACATCGATCGGTTTTTGAATACGCCAAATTGAATGCAAATGGAACGCGCGTGGTATAGAAAAATATTATCGATTTCATGTTCGCCACGGTCGAACGTATAATCGGGACGTGCTGCGTAAACGGATCTTTGATTTTTTTTTTCTTTTCGACGACTAGAGATGGCGAACTTTCGGGGATTCAATCTTCCGTCGTTCGGTGCATCAATGAGCGTCGCCTGGGAAACTGTGAAGGCCAAATGGCCTGAGAACAGTCCGTGCATGGAATTGATTCGGGGACCGGGTACCACAGGCTACGGTCAGCAGCCACCGGCACAACAAGCTGACGCTGGTTTTCAGGCCTTCGGCGAGGGTGGCGAAAACACGGAAATGACGACTATTAACGGAGAGCAGGCGTTTGGGGGTCAGGCCAACGGCGCGATGGCCGAGGATTCTTTCAGCTATCAAAGGAACGGGTAAGATCAGGATATAAATGTTAAGGTTTAGACCGGGCTATTGAATGTTTGCTACGTTGGCGAACAATACATTTTTTTAAGTTACCTTTTTCACATATTTTTCTACATATGTTACTTTGACCTCACTGGGAAGTTTTGCCGACGAATGGGGTGACCCACATTACCTCACCGTGTACAAGCATCGCGATACGCCCTTCAGGTTTTAGTCACGCGACCTATTTGACCGACGGTGTAACAGTTTATTCGGCGAAGTACCTTGGCAAATTTTTTTTTAACTGCACCGATCCCAATTACGGCCACCAATCGATCCGTTGAATGGTAATTGCAGGGACAAAGTGAGGACAGGAAGCATGAGCAGCGGTGGATTCAGCGAGTACGACGAGGGTGGCGGCGAATTCGGTGGTCCAGGTGTGAAGATCAACGAGTGGCAGGCTGCATGGAACGTCACCAATGCGATCCAGGTACTAAGTTTTCAAAATGATTAATTAAACGTTTCTTTGCCGACCGCGAATATTTTGCTATTGACACCCTACGGTATCTCTTCTTTTCAAAGGGAATGTTCATCGTCTCGCTGCCCTTCGCGGTGCTCCGGGGTGGTTACTGGGCGATAGCGGCGATGATCGGTGTCGCCCACATATGCTGCTACACCGGTAAAATATTGGTCGAGTGCCTCTACGAGCTGGACACCGTCACCGGACAGAGGGTAAGAGTACGCGACTCTTACGTGGCCGTAGCGAAGGAGTGCTTCGGTCCGACATGGGGCGCTAGGGCGGTCAACATCGCCCAGATAATAGAGTTGCTGATGACGTGTATCCTCTACGTCGTCGTCTGCGGTGATCTCATGATCGGTAGCTTTCCCGAGGGCGCCATTGACACCCGCAGCTGGATGATGCTGATCGGCATATTTCTCATACCACTGGGTTTCCTCAAATCCCTTCACCACGTCTCGGTTCTCAGTTTTTGGTGCACGATGGCTCATCTCTTCATAAACGCCGTTATCCTGGGCTACTGTATTCTCGAGATAAGCGACTGGGGCTGGTCCAAGGTCAAATGGACGATCGACATGGAAACCTTTCCCATATCTCTCGGTGTGATAGTCTTCAGTTACACCTCTCAAATATTTCTTCCTACCCTCGAGGGCAATCTGATCGATCGTTCGAAATTCGATTGGATGCTCAACTGGAGTCACATAGCGGCCGCGGCTTTCAAGTCAATGTTCGGCTGGATGTGCTTTCTGACATTCCAGAGCGACACCCAGCAGGTCATCACGAACAATCTTCACTCGCCGGGTTTCAAGGGTATGGTCAATTTCTGCCTCGTCGTCAAAGCCATGCTATCGTATCCTCTGCCGTACTACGCGGCTTGCGAACTCCTGGAGAGGGCCTTCTTCAGGGGACGTCCGAAAACCATCTTTCCGACGATTTGGACCGTCGATCGGGAGCTCAAGGTGTGGGGTCTCGCGTGGCGAGTCGGTGTCATAACCTTCACTATATTGATGGCCATTTTCATACCTCACTTCAGTATTCTAATGGGCTTCATCGGCTCGTTCACCGGCACTATGCTGTCCTTCATATGGCCTTGCTATTTTCATTTGAAACTGAAGAGAAACTCGATGGACACCGGTGAAGTCGCTTACGACTGCTTCATCATATTTTTGGGTGTTCTCTTCGGCGTCATTGGGGTCTACGACTCGGGAAGCGCTCTCATAACGGCTTTTCAAATTGGATTGCCGTTTTAAGGGCCCACACGCTTCTTGGAGACTCGCTGAAGATTGACGAGACTCTCGACGAGTCCGTGTTACGTTTTCGATTAGTTAACTGTAATTGAGATAATCGAAGCTAGAAGAAGAGTGTAACACGCGACGGATTCCAGTGCTAGATTTAACTATCGCGAACGTTGGAATGTTTTTATCATTGGGAATTCTAATGTACGATAACTTATCAGTCGCGAAAAAAACACACTGTCCGTGTCCGCTTCGCGACACTCGATACTCTTGCTGTGTAGCCAGCAACATGCGCTAACTGAAAACTAAAAATGATTACGGTCAGTTGTTCACGGCGTGATGCGATGAAAAAAAAATACGACGGTCTATTAACTCGTAATGACGGAATTCGGTCTGTAATTAGTCATTAGAGTTTTCGTAGATTTTTTGGTGAAATGCATATTTTTTTTAATCGAAGAAACTTCAGGCCACTCTTCCAATTTAGAAATCTCAAATATGCTCACTGCTCGTGACAATAATTCGTCAGATCTCCGTGAGAATCAATGTCTTCCAAAATACTCGTTAGCTACGGGTAAAGAAAAAAAATATTACAAATAATACTGTAAGGTATGAAGAATAATGTACAAGATACGATTATTATACTGTTGCCTAGGTCTCTGGATTTTATAAGTGTATTACGAAAATGAAAATGAAACTGATTTTTGTGTGCGCCGGGACGTACTGCAATATATATATACATATATATGCCTACCATACTTCCTGAAGAAATCACGATGACGATGAGAAAAAGAAACGATAATAATTAAAATAATAATAGTTGCACGTATTATATTTTTTTCGCTGCGAAGTCGACGATTTTTTCGCCAATCTTTCGTAGGTCTGTTATGAATATCGAAATAGTAACGCGTCGTTATAATCAGAAGGACTTGTCTTCATCAGTGCTCGATCATACGAGATACGCCTTCGTGACCTTTGTCACCGGCGAATATACAGGAGCCATACGGTTGTGTCGCAATGATGTAATTTTTAGAAAAATAATCCAATGTCTTCCAAAGATCCTCGGTACGAGGATCCATAGATCATCGCAATGAGATTAACGAGTAAGCGAGTGGTTGTTATCATTATACGCGCTCAGACAGCAGTTACTTATACGGTACTTCGCTTCGTAGCGCACGATTTTGTTCTGACGTGGTGACAAAATGCGAATTGATTGATGTGTGTGAACGCGTATGCGTATATTTGCGTGTGCCAGCGTGCCGTTCGGAGAGGAGTTTTAGATGATTAATTAGACTGAGCGGAAGTAGAGTGTAACTTCACGAAAAAAAAAAATCCGATAAGCTTGTTCGAAGCTTCTTTAGCTCCCGAGATACGCAATATCGTGCTGATGAGTTCGACAAAGTGGTACGTCGAGACTTTGGTGTCTGTTACTGAGAAAAGCGCGATACCGAAACAAACTTCGTCCGCCAGCATATCTACTTCCGGTGAACGTTAATGTCTTCCAAATGGAGTCGAGTCGATGCGCACTCCCGATTATATACATTCGGCGTTTAAGTTGATTTTATTACTGGAATTATGATATCGCAAGGGAATTTAAATAGTCGTCGTTCGTTCAGATTTGAGATTGCGAAAAAAAAAACAAATTTAGACGCCGAGTGTACATAGATTATTTTAAAAAATCGTTGAGATCCGCCGGATCGAACGTTGAAATATAGTCTTCCAAAAAAATGTCTTCCAGAATGACGAATAATGATTATTATAAATATATAAATAAATAAATATATATACACACAAAAACTATACACATCAGACACTATACATTTACAAAGCGCGTATCGGACAAAATTCATGTCGATTGTGTCACAAAACGTTACAGATATTGATTGTTAAGACAGAAAGGTAATGCATATAAATTTTAACGAAAAACAAAAAAAAACATTGTAATTATTTTAAGAGCGTACGAGAGACGAGAAATTGTTTGCAAAAGCGTCACATTGAGATTGACGAAATATAATCGTTCCAAGAAGGTCGCGATAGACCACGCCGCTGGGAATGGGTGACATCGATGAAAGGGTCCAGCGAAATAATTCTACCGCACCATTGGCCTATTCTCGAGTTGAAAAAACGAATAATATTACCGTACGTTAATTCAATGTGTTAGGATTATTTCTGTTCTCGATCGTACATATATCGTGTACAACCGTCGGGTAAATATTAAATTACGAATCGAAGTGACTTTTATGCAAATAATCCCTCGGAACGTATATACATATATATATAAATATTATATATATTGTGTAATCAAATTCGTGTAATATACAAAAAAAATTGATCTATAAGAAATGGACGTGCAGTGAAATAGAAAGAACATCGACACGAGTTCGGTATTAAGACGGAGTGAATTGATAGCAGATATTTTTATTTATGTATCTCTTTATTTAATATATTTATCATTGTGATCGGAATACGGATGACGAATGAAAGATCGATGGAGGGAAAGAACAATCAGTTGAATTTTTCGACAAATGTAAAATAATTATTTGGCTGCTATTAATAAGGACACGAGTCCCATGATCTCTTGAAACCAATCTCGTCGAATGTTAATACAGTTGACACAGTATAGATACGGTAGATGTTAATAAAATATAATTAAATTTAAAAAAATGTAAGGGCTTCCGTTGTAATGAGAAATGAAGAAATACATTCGGGAAATTTGTCATGGCGCAGTCATTTTACCATTTTCCTGTTTTTTTTTTAATAAATGTTTATGTTTGTCGGTAATTCTAGCGTTCGATAAAAATGAAATTTTTGTGAGAACATAACTTGTGCATTTTTTCGGGTTTTGCGCTTGACGAGATCCTAGTGGGAGGAAAATACCGAGACAAAAATAATTTTCAATGGACAAAAACAATAAAAAAAATATAAATATATATGACTCGACGGAGAGAACATACTTTCACCAGGAACAACGTGATTTCCCTCCGTAGCATGACGATGAGAAAACCATTGTGACGCCAATGGTCATGCTCCAGATATTGCTGATCGACGAATAAAAGGTGAGCTTCACGATGATAAATTGTTCAGTCTTCTCCGATGCAACGATGAAATTATTCGTGAGTCTCGAAAAATTCGGAAAATTCTAAGTGAGGTAAACATTTTTTGTCTCACGCTTTTTTACTCTCTTCTTAGGCTGCGATAGTTTTATGCTTGACGTGTTTGTTCTTCATGGCGGCGCCCATCGATGCCAAGCGGCAAAGTGTTGCGAAAGACTATCGAAACCGTCACGACGACGTATCCGGTAAGGCTATTTAAGACGCGATTAACAATTTGTCCGTTAATAAAAGATTTAATAACAATTTCCTTTTAAGGAAATTCTCGAAGTATTACAAAAAAATAAAAAAGCTTTTTTTATGCGCGATAAATCCTTGTTGTTTCAGGTGAAGTGTCACGAGTGAGCATAAAGGCTTTTCGCGGAGCCGATCGAGAGGTAAACGGCAAAAAGTACGCTCCATGGGGATTCTGGACGAGTCAGCCAAGCAACCGGTAGTTGCCGAGACGGGATAACGAAAAGTGGCGGACAGGAAGACACGGCATATTTTATACGTCACATTAATATTGAGTCTCGTAATATTTGACGTGGAAGTTTTCATTGGTATTTGTCGTTCTTGTGAAATATACAACGACTTTGAGACCATAAGGAGTAATACTTTTTTTTTGCTGACATATTCATTTTGATAAATGATGCCATCCTGATAATCAGCCATTGGACTTCGCCACTATATCATACCTGCAATACGTCACTTCCGGTCGAAAAATGAGTTTTGCCGATCGGAAATGAAGTCACGAATTAAAAAGAATTATTTCTGTAATTTATTTCGAATGCAGACTTTCCACATTAAATTAAATCCTGCATATTCATCGGTGTCATCGATAAATATTATGTGTACGACCCTAGCGAACCAATTTTTGGTCGGACCGGTCCGCTAGGGGAGGACTTAACTTTCAACGAGGTGGTCAAGGGCACGGTACATCAATTTATAACGTGTTCATTCGACTGAACCCAAAATGGTCAAGTACGACAGGGATGTCCGAACAAACTGTAATTGTGATAAAAATTGACGTTATGAAACTTCTCTTCTAGCGTCGATTACGAGACTATCTTGTAAAAAAGTACTTATTCTTACAACGCTGAATGCCGCAACAGACAACGAGATCATTTTTCCGGCTTTCAATTCCCAGGGTATCGCGCTTCTCATCAGCATAAATTGTAGCAGCATTCTCGTTCTTCTTGAGCATAAGTACCATTTTGACTGGTTTCTGCAAATTTACTGATAACACTTTTTGATCGTTAAATTTGTCATTTTCTTGGAGCAAGGACTTACATAGAGGCATAAACATCGAGGCTATGATCCGTGAGTCTTTGGGAAAATAAGTTAATGAAGAGAAGATGTAACAATTGGGAACTGCCAAAGACAGCTTGTCGGAAGGCAATGTTATCGACATTTTCTTTTTGTTAAAGTGATCCGGTTTACTTTTCGACCGAGTCGGGCAAATACCCTAAGTCCTCGAACTACGTATTGAAGTATTGAGTACTTGAAGTACTGGGCGCTGGGTAATTCTGGAATACCGATGTATTAAGTTCTGGCAGAAATTAATTGCTGAAGTTCTGAGTACTGAACACTGATTCAGTACTTGATACTTCAATACGTACTTCTAGTACTTAGCGTATTTGCCCAGCTCTGCTTTTCGATCACCTACTCGCTGTTTGAGTAGTTCTTTCGCAGTACATACCTGGCCCGGCATTGCGGTGATAAAGATCGCAATAGTCAGACACATAAAAAAATACTTCTTACGCCCCTCCGCATACGGCCATTGTCCGTTTAAATTACGAAGGAATTTATTGATACGGTAATGTTGATGCTGAAAAAATGCTGTTATATTTCTACACATCTTCTGTCCGTAAGCGTTGACACGGAAATAATCTCTCTTCCTGTAAGCCTTATTCCTTCTTCTTCAATCCATTCTTCCTGTAGTAAGCCTTATTCTTGCCATCGGTCTGCAATAGCTCGATTCTAATAACTTAATTAACTAATAAAGAATGGACGTTTGTAATAAATAATAAATAATAAATTGTTTGTAAAAATGGAAGTTACCTACGTGGTGTACGTAGGTGTAAAACGCGCTCCCTTGCTGAATATCATTTTCTTATCGATCCACCACTTCACGTAAATACTCGAGAATGACGGCAGATAATTAACCCTTCGCCTGCGGAAGTTTCGCGTCTCAGCGCGAAGCTCCCGTCCCGCCACGTAATTACGCTCGTGCAATTACATGGACGGAACTTCGACAGGTCGACACTCGCATTTTCAAACTCCGAAAAAAATAATATTTAAAAACTATAATAGCCATTTACATTAAAAAAATATTTAAAAAACTATAATAGCGATTTACATAGCACGCGATTGAGATACTTCTATCATCATGGTGAGTTGAATTAATAAGTCGCTGTTAACTAGCAATGTTACGATAAATCCTCCTTGCTATATGACTGTGAAGCTTTGCCAGACTATCCTGCATCATTGGCCTAAGGGGAAGTGAAACAACTGTGCGTGCGAGAGAGATAGTTGCAATATTTAAATAAACTTTATTCAATGGTTCTAATTTGCTTTTTCCTCAAAACTAATGTTAACGATAGGGTTCTACTTGACCCATCGTTGCTTTATGCGAGCAGGGCGTAGCAAGGATTTAAGGCCGAAGGATAAAAGAAATCGTAAGGACCATGCAGTGAAATTAAACTGACTTTTTATTAGGATTCAAAGGCGTTCGCACCACCAAGGTCCCTTCTGGGTCAATCGCGAAATTAAAGAAATATAACTGAGAACAACGGTTCTTCAAAATAACAAATTATAAATGAATAGGGCGGTCGTGATTCAGGATCCACCCGCGCCGTTATTATTTAAGGATCTTCGCACACTATTAATCGTTCGCGCTCCATTCTCGTACATACGTCGTGTTTGGCGTCTCGAGCCACACTCTCGTTCTTCCCTCAGCTCCTTCTCTCTCTCTCCTCGTTCCTGCTCCATCGTTCCATACACGTGACTCGTCGGTCGCGCCATCACGCACTCACACACATACATTCACACTCCATGTCGCGTATATCGTTTGCTGCTACCACTCGGCCGTCCTATAGGAGCTCGTCCTCGAGCGTCTGATTCAGCACGTAATCGCGCAGATGGCTCGGCGCTTTTCGATTACGTTTCGGTCGTTCGAGCGCCCGCGTGGGCGTATGTTTCGTCGTCTCTGGTGCATCTTCCTCTATCTCTTCGTTTCGGGGTAGGTTGAACGGGGGTGGGGTGGGGGGGGGGGGGGGGGGGGGGGGGGGGGGGGTGGGGGGATTGCGTTCGGCGGAGGAGCCAGTGGGGAGTCCTCGGTAGGGGGATCGTTCTCCATTCCGTATCTCGCGGCGTCTTCTTCATCGGTGGCGTTCGGGGAGGTGGCGTCGTCGTACGTGCCGGGGGGAGTTGAGCACATGCTCGATCCCGTGTTTTTCGCAGAATTCCGCGAATTTTCGCGACGTATAACAGGTCCCTCGATTGGAAATAATGCGCAGAGGGCCTCCGAAATTCAGGACGAAATCATCGAGCGCTTTTATCACGGTGCGTACGGACGTGTCGCGCACGGCTTTCAACACGACGTATTTCGTTAAATTATCGACGATCGCGAAAATATATTTATTTTTTCGGACGCTCGACACAAACGGTCCTTCGTGATCGATATTGATCGTTTCGAATGGTCTTTTCCCGGGCGCGATGGGGTGCAGCAAACCGGCTTGCCTTCCAGTCAGGGGTTTCGTTAGGGCGCACTGTAGGCACGCGCGTATGTGCCGTTTTACGTAAGCGCGCATACCCGAAAAGAAGTATTTCTCCCTCATCTTCGCCAGGGTTCGATCGGTTCCCATGTGACTTTGTAGGTCGTGGCATTTCACCGTTAAACTCTTTCGCATCGCGCGGGGTATCACAAATAGCATTTTATCGCCGTCGCGTTTGTATAACAACCCGTCGGCGAGTTCGTAGTCGCGCACTTCCGATTTTTCGTGAGCATTGCGTTCCCGCACTGGTTTTTGCAATATTTCGTACTTTCTCCGTAACACTTCATCCACACTCTGGTACATTCATATCTCATCGTCAACGCTTACAATGGTGTACACTGCGTCTGCAATCTCACTCAGCTCGGTTACATCGTTCGGTGCGTCCACGGGCGCACGACTTAGAGCATCTACGTGGCTCATTCTTTCACCCGGTCTCGATGTCAAAGTTAAACTCGCCTAACAAAGCGTACCAACGTACGGTCTGCGGATTCTTTGTTTTATTCGCGCATAAGTATACGAGGGCTTGGCAATCGGTAACTATATCGAATTCGATATTAATTAGGAGCGTACGTAGACGTGTAACGGCCCAGACTATCGCTAATAACTCGAGCTTCGAGGAATGGTAATTGCATTCGGGCGCGTTAGTTCGACGGCTAATTGCGTAGACCAGGCGCAGCTGATCGGCATCGTCCGCTTGCATTAACATCGCTGCGAGACCTCTCGCGCTTGCATCCGTATGCAACTCGGTACGGCGTTTCGGACTGTACATCTGCAATACTGGGCTCGTACCGAGAGTCTCCTTTAAATCGAGAAAAGCTCTTTCTTCGCGATCGTCCCACGTAAATGTACGATTTTTCTTTAATAAATTGCTTAGAGGTTCCGTTCTTTCGGCGAAGCGGGGTACGAATCTACGAAAAAATCCCGTTAGTCCGAGAAATCTGCGTACCCCGTGTACGTCGATAGGTCTCGGAAAGTCTACTATTCCCTGTAATTTATTCGACCCGGGTTCGATCCCGTCCTTCGATACTCGATACCCAAAGTACGTTACTTGCTCCATCAGAAATTGATATTTTTCTAGTTTCAGGGTTAGTCCCGCGTGTCGTAGTGCGTCTAGAACTTTAATAAGTCGTTCGCGAAGGTCGTGCCAAGACTTTCCCGGAATGAGTACATCGTCTAGATAAAATAATATCGAACTGTCGCGCAACGGTCCTAGCACTCGCTGCATTAACTTCAAAAAATAGAAAGGGGCGTTCATCAACCCGAAGGATATACGCGTAAATTCGCCGGTGTCGTCCGGGGTGATGAAGGCTGTCTGCGCGCGCGGATTTCGTAAGGGGTACCTGTAGGTACCCGTGAACCAAGTCTAAAGTGATGAACAATCGAGCATCTCCGATCTGAGCGAGATGCTCATCTATGTCGGGCAACGGGAAATGAATTCTCTCCGTTTGTTGATTGAGTCTACGAAAATCTACTACCAGACGCGATTCTCCGGTTTTTTTACGAACGAGCAGAACTGGGCTCGCGTAGGGAGACTGTGTTTCCGTAGCAATTCCGTTGCTTTTCCACTCGCTAACGATTTCTTTGATTGTCTCGCGCTCGGAGTTGCTCGATTTATATAGTTTGGCGTATACCGGTCTACTATTAGACACTTCGTTTATGTCCATCTCGATTACGTCGGTGCAACCAAGTTCGCTAATGTCTTTCGCTACGCAGTCTCTATATTCGTTGATCACTTTCAGTAACTCTTCGATTTCTTCCGGTGGTCGATCGGGTCCCACGACGAGTTCTTCCCGTCGAATCAGAGAGCGTAGGGGTTGCTGGTTTCGTACAGGAACGACTGCGAGTTCCCCACGTGCCAGTGTGCGACCTTTCTTCACACCACACTCGGTCGGACTCGTATTCATTACGGACAAGAACCATTCGTTCCCTCCGTCAGCCGCTCGAATGTAGCTCATCGAGTGGGGCGGAAGCTGCACGTTTTCTGCCGCGTCCAGTTGCGTCGTCCGTGCTTCGGTCACCGGGATGTTGCGGAGGGGGTCGTTCTCTGCGACCGTAAAGAACAGTTGCCCTCCGATCTTGTGGTAGTTCACATGTGGGGCATCGGTGAACGTGCGCCCCACTAAAATTGGCGTAGCTTGCGCGTCGTCGGGCACGACTCTGATGGCGACGTCGTGGACGGTGACGCCGTCGAGTGTAACGTCGACTCGAACTATGCCGGGTGAGTTCACTTTGTAGTGCTCCGGTCCGAAACTGCGTAATTCGGTCAGAGCGGGCTCCATGTGCAGTCCTCCCCGTAGCACGGTCGTCGCGGTTATCGTGCAGTCCGAGCTGCCTTGATCCACGAACGCCCGAAGTACACGACCGTTTACGTATGCGGTCTTTATGTACTTTGCAACGGCATCCCGATGCGGTCCATCGATTTGCTGCATGACGTCGGATCGTGCAGCAAATCGATACCCAGTGCCGCTGGGTATGTCCTGTTTGTTGGCAAGATCTGCAAATTAACGGACGTTTAGGTTGTGGGCAAGCACGAGACATATGACCAAATTCGTTGCAGTTGTAGCACTTGAATTCCCCGGCCTCGTTCTTGATCGGTGTACGAGTGTCGGGATTCGTAAGTGGGACAGCTGCAGTTGCCGCCGTGGCCAAAGGTTTACTAGTCGGAACGGTCTTACTTTTGTCTGCGTTGGAAGGATACCCACTCCGGATCCTGCTAACACGCTGTTCCTCGAGTCGTTCGTAGCTTACGATGTCGTGATACAAGTCCTCCAGGTCGTGATGATTGCGTGCTGCCATCGCGCTGCATAGGTCTTTCGACCAGAGACCGACCAGTACCTGTTCCTTGGTGTCGCGGATCCCCAATTCCAGGTCCGCGCACAGCCGGATTTTTGCATGGTAATACGTCTGCGTGGCTTCGCCTTTCCTCTGGATTCGTCCCGTCATGCGTTGCCACTTCGCTGTCCGACTCTTGTAGGTGGTGAATGTGAGGCGGAAACCGTTCTGGAATGCTTCCCATGAATTAAATTCGAGTGAATGCATACGATACCAATCCTTGGCTCCACCCGTCAGATGCATCCTCGCAGTCTCCAGGGCGATGCTATCCGGCCAATTATGTAGAGTCCGCATTCCGTCAAGAGTCCTGATCCACTCGAATGCCTTCGATCCTCCCCCCTCACCGTCGTACGTCTCGATATGTTTGGAGAGGTCCGGCATGACCTGGTAACACATGTTTCCCTGGTTGGGAGCACGTGCTGCGCCGACTTGAGGTGCGAGAGTTTGCATGACCCTCTCGAACATGGCATCGCGCGTCGTCGGTTTTCTTCGATCATCATGCTCATGAAATCGTTTACTGTTGGTCCTGGGGGTAGGCCTGCCTGTCAAAAGGGCGGTTGTCCGTTGGGTGCAAACCCGTACGCGTTATCGATCATCTGGGGTGGGGGATTGTAGAAATTCCCGTAGTTCGCATACATCGGTTGTTGTTGAGGTGCGTTACGGTTTCGTTCGTTCCTTGTTGTGAACTGGTTCACTTGAAGCCGTGGTACCGCACCGGTTTGTGCCGGGAGATTCGCACGGTTTCCATTTTTCCGGGCATTATTCGTATTTATCGCGGCAGCCTCATCGCCCGCGGGCTCATTTCTGCGGCTTCTGTCGATTGACGATGATGGTTGCCGCGCCGGTATGAAAGTGGGTGGTAATGCATTATACTCGGCCGGTAACTGCCCTTGATTGTATTGAGCGGTTCCTATGTTACCGACTTGTGGCGACAGCGTCGGTGGTAACTCCAATGATCGTCGAGATTGATTGCCGCGCTGTGGATAGTGTGGTGGCGGGACGTTCAAATTTTGGAGCGCGCCGCTTGGTGGCAATCCGTCCTCAATAGGCCTTACTCCGAGATTATTATTTGCGGGCGAACCCAACGATAGCAGGTTTCCACCGCCGACAGGCGTTCGCGATACAGCCATGTTTACCACTTCGCGATTGTTTTCGTTTATGTTCGCAGAACGTTCTCGCGCACTCACACTACGTGTCTCTACCATGTATGTCTATTCACAGATCTATTCACCTTCGATCGAGTCGGTGTACTCGTAACTGTTTGTTTACACCGCGCGAATACAAAGGGACGCTGGTTATATGGGTATAGAAAAAAAAGTTCGTTCTCGGAACGCTCGCTCAACCGTTATCACGGTGAAAATATTTCGTAGCGTTGTCGAATAATTTTACTTTCGTCGCACAACGTACCGTACTTTTCACACGAATTTGTTCATAATCCCACTTCTGAAGTGTTAACGATAGGGTTCTACTCGACCCATCGTTGCTTTATGCGAGTAGGGCGTAGTAAGGATTTAAGGCCGAAGGATAAAAGAAATCGTAAGGACCGTGCAGTGAAATTAAACTGACTTTTTATTAGGATTCAAAATCGTTCGCACCACCGTAAAGGTCCCTTCTGGGTCAATCGCGAAATTAAAGAAATATAACTGAGAACAACGGTTCTTCAAAATAACAAATTATAAATGAATAGGGC
>JAPYZD010000399.1:0-50872 GCA_030522725.1 Ichneumoninae sp. B BG-2022a | reverse complement strand
TAACATGTAAACGCACGTAAATAAACCATATTCCGATAAACACATTCACAGTTCGCGGTGTCATATCGATTAGCCAATGAGAAACAAGAATCCTTTTTACTCCAGACTGCCTGCGAGAAGCCCGGAATTGTTTATAATCGTAGCGTTTTTTTTTCGTGTTTTTATTTTTTATATCTACAGTCTCGTTACACAAAAATAACCACCGTTGAACTATACTGTTTCGCTGTAATTTCCATTGTTATTGAACGCGTCCGTCGCACGTCTAGCTAACAGTATTAAACTCGTAGGCTCGTTTATGTAAACATCGATAATTGTATACATCACCATCCATATGTGCATTGCATATGTGCTCCTGATTTTAAAACATACCGGAAATTTCAGCCAAAATTATAAGTGCACTGTAAAAATAATTTGTAATTTAATCCACTGGAACGTGAAAGGTTCTTGCGTCACATACAGTAATTGAACATAAATGTACTATCCTTTTAAAATAAAAATATCCGATATTAAAATTACAATTCTTTTGCCTGAAACTTTCATTAAAATTAAAAAATGTACTGTAAAATTGCAATGCACATGTGTTTGAAATTTCAGAAACAATTTATGTAAAAAAGATTCCAATACCGTTAATTAATTTTTACAGTGTACTCTTAAACTGCTCTCAATGTGTTTCTTTCTTAATTTTTAAATGGTGAAAGAAAATTATGATTTGTCGAACGATCACTCATTTTTCGGGTTGTTTTCATGATATCGGCTAATATAGTTCTCAATATGCATTGAGAGGATTACTGAAATGTAGAGAGATCAGAACATCGGTATAATTGCTATCTTACATCCAGCACATAACCACGTCAGCACATGAGCACATAATTACGTCCAACATCACACGTATGCTAAAAACACAGCTACGTATAGCGTATGTCGCCAGAAAACCAAAATATTATTCGACTGCTATGCCACGTCGAGAGATTATCCCCACATTCTTCTCTCCGTGTACGTGTATGCCATGGATTAGTATACATTAGATACATCGTTACGATGGTTTGCAAAGTAAAATGTCGAGGTGAGTGGAGTGCCAACACCTATCTCGCGGTTCCGATGGCATTGCAGCGAGACGAGTTACGAATATGCCACGGGCATTTTCAATTTTAATCAATCTTCCTTACACGTCGCGGGAACTTTCGCGTTCGAAAATTTTCCCGTACGCAGATACGCCATGGCGCAGGGCTGAAACTTACACGAGAAGATACTTTTGCTCAGCGCAGTGCGAGTTCGCTTCTCTTCCTCCCGGTAAACACCTTCTTTTCCCCGTTATGAGATACATATCGCTGATGGTTCGTAACAATTTCACATGACGTTGTAAATATCGTTATCACACTATGATATAGTATACGATATAACAGGTAACACGAATAGTTACAGAGTGTCTATATCCGCGGGAAGGATACAAAATTTATTCAACGCTTCGTATGCAAGGTGAGCGAACGCGAACTCGTGTGAGGTCAAAGTTTCAGCGATGGTGATTCGAAGCAGTCTCGGCTACCGTGAAACGCGTGTGGGTCTTTTCACTCGGACCTTTGGACCCGCCCAAGAACGCATTAACATGTGGCGGTGCGGGCATTTTGGATTCAGTGGATGCGCCCCGTATAGCCCGATTATTTGCCGTTGGCCCCGCTCCGCAGACTTCGTGCAGAGAGCATCGGTCCGACGGAACGGTGGGGTGCGGACTTGATATTAGGCAATGTGGGATACGTGGCCCGAGGCTAGGAGCTGCTGCGGAGGCCGCCATCGACGGCTGCAACGCGGAATTAGCCCCCGAGAGCCGGGATGTTAATGTGATTCGATCCCGTACGTGAAATACTCCCACTAGGCTGTGCCTTCAATACGACGAGATCGACGTACCTGCCTGCTATACGGCGGCAGACGCGACGTCAGCTCGTCTTCGTCGCTCGGATGAGCCGCGGTCGCATATAGATTCGATTCGGATGCTTGCGTGCTCACGACGAGCGATGAACATATCGTCGAGCGTCAACGTGACTGAGATAACAACTCGCGATATTAATTCCGGCAAGCGGGGGACACAGCTAGAACACCGATGAGCTGGCGATAGAATCCCCCCCCCCCCCCCCCCCGACGATTTCTCGTTTCTCGTCTAGGCGACTCGACACTGTCGATATCCCCGCTCAAATCCTGTACGTGCATCGGATACAATCTATTTCAATCTGTCGAACCGCCAACAACGCTCCGCGTGGCTCGACGACGAGCTCACAGAGCGTACAGCGACAGCGGCACGAGGGGGTGGCTGCATCACCCGCATGTACCGTAAATTCGATGTAGCCCGCTCGCCGATCGCTGATGCCGATATTCCGGCCTGTTCTTGGAACCGTTTGAGGAGTCTCTGTACGGATCATCCGTAATGCCGTTGAGGATGTTATTCGTTTATCGCTGAGTCGAGCATATTCTCGAACAGACACAAGTGTTATTGTGTGCGGAGGGAAATTATTGGTTTTTCCAACTAACTGCACGGTTCGATAGACTCCGGGCGGTTTAGTTGGTCGAGGCAAAAAATTCGAAATTACCTGTCCTCATTATATTTATCAGTCCTCCGACCATAACTTTCAGTCACCGGGTCTATAATAATACAGCCTGCCAAGCTCGTTATAGCGGCAAAGCATTCTACACTATCTAGAGTGTATAATGCGCGTTTCATTTTTATTTTTAACAGTATCGATATTATTTTCAATATCGTACGCGAAGTTCTATATATAACGCTGTCCTACATACATCGTCAAGCGTCACCGTCCTTGGGAAAAAAGCCGTGGAAAAAACTTCCCGCAAATTACACGGACAATCGGTCATCGTCGGTGCATCGATTACCCGAGTAAATGCCGACCGTTCTTACCCTTAAGATCTTCATCGTTACACCCCGATCCTGAGTATTAATGTGATAAACACGTGTTACTAATGCCGTGGAAACAGATTGGGTCGGGATACACGACGGCGATTCCGTGGAATATTATTTTTCGTTCACCAACGAGATTACATCCCTCGATTAGTCGTCGTATATTTCTATCCCCTTGGACGATGGATGGACCCGCCGCTCCACCGTTCCCTCGGTTCTGCCCAGCCTCTCCGTTCGTCCCGTCTATTTCTCACTGCGTGCGTCCTTCGTCGACGCCCTCGATCGCACCTCCAGCCGCTCATCCGTGCGGACACGTCGTAGGTGACTACTTCTGGATGCCGTCGCTGTCCTCGGCCGTCCTCGTTCGCCCCTTTGCGCCGAGCACTTTTCTCTTCCACACAGCCATCCGGCTAATCCTCGGATCTCTCCTTCGCTCTCGTTGCCACGCATCTAAGTGCAACCCTCCTCGTGCTAGCCATCACACCCCGACGATCTTCCAGCGCGTCCCGTGCCCGAAGCGACTTTCCCTATGCCTGTATTTTCCGCTCTGGACCGTCCTCGCCTCTATTCCGCTGCGACTCTGCATCTCCATCGCGATTTCTGTATGTGTTCCCACATACAGAACACACGTACACACACACACGCGCGCGTATCACGACGCTTTCCAGTCTCATTGGTTCACCTCGGTGCTTTACTCGTCGGCACCCATCCGGTCAACCATCGAGGCCGTCGCCAGCTTTTCCCCTCTCTCGCTGCGATTACCATTCCTGTCTCTTTCCGTCTTTGACTCGTCCTTCTGGCTGTCTCGCATATAGAGATCATCACATAGCGTGAGTGCGACTATCCGTGAATCGCCCTTTTCCGACGCAGCGATGAGTGCCATCGGATTTTAATCACGACGACGCGTCCTCGCTTCCATCATTTTCCAAGGTTTCCACGGTTTGTGTACAGCAATCGAGTCGGGTTGGAAGATTATTGGCGTTAAAGCTTTCATCTCGCGTTACCTTGAGGGTTCTATCAGGATTCCATTAGGTATTTCGTGACATTTACAAATATGTCTGCTCAACCGTAACGAACATTTACGGTGTTCGAATTGTTTATGGAAGCTTCGAAAGAATTGTTGTCGACGTTCCAAGGTTCCTTCGATGCCTGGAGTGCCTCTTTGCCCGATCTCCCCTATATATGATAAGTCACATTAAGAATGCATATTTTTTCCACCCCAACGCTGACTCGTACAGCCATAACATCAATGATTCTGGCCATCTACATTGGATAACAGCGATAAAACAATGATTGAATAAATTTTCCCTGTCCGGTGCTTCGTTGCGGACTATACAACCGTTAAAGATATGTGAAATAAAATCCTCTCGACTTTACTGCGTGAAAGGGAATCTATACCGTAACAGAGAACAAGGGGAAATTTTAGCATCGGGTTCACCATTTTATTGTGTGGTCAATAGGCTGTTTTATGCCTGCGTGAAATTATAGTATATACACGACGGACTAATCTAGTTGTTGGTGAAAACGGAGTCGGATAGTTCGGTGAAGCGGAACAGAGTGGGGCGGAATATGGGAAGAGGCAGAGCAGGTACACGAGACCGATGGGAGAATAGTGGTCGCACGCAGGGATCATGCGATAGGTTGAACCAGGGCACGCGGGGGTGCGTGTGCAGTTGACAGGACTAACAGCGCGAAACCTGGCCCTCGACCACAATACAAATCGCATAAAGTCCTCGGCTAGAGGTAGCCGCATGAACCCGGTATATTCTGTTAATACACCGTGGATAGGGCAATGGGACGTACCTATATGCGATTGATTGCTCACTAAAAAAAAATTTTGCGATTGTTCTTCGATTTGGTTTTATATTTACTAGCAACAATGCGCTCGCTTCGCTCGCGCTTATTTCATTTCTTTTAGTTTAGGTGTGCCGAGGTTACTAACGAAACGGACGAGCCCGATTGGCTACGAAAACTGGCTTCACGATTTCGATTATTTCGATACATTTACCTGGATCATTCGAGTGTCATGTCTTTTTTAAGAGGGGAAAAACATCTAACGACTATTAATTGGTTAACGGTTATTAATTGGTGGCATTTTTTTTCAACCGGTCAAAGGATTTCTACTCACATATTCCGCTATTTTTTATTCTCTTTACTTATCTGTATATCATGCTTCCTGTTCACGCTAATAGCAATAGTAGTTTATTTCCAATGTATGACTTCAATCGCCTGTTACAACCCATTCCTCACATCATCTTATAAAGTACAAAGAATTTATCTTATAGGAACCATGACACATAATTTAGGAACGATAGTTAATACTGCTTGTGTGCATGTTTTTAACCTAGCATCACCTTTTGTACATAGATCTTTTCTACACGTATCCTTAATATTATGTTATTGTACTCTTTGGCACTCACGGCGTATAAGATTAAGATTGAATATGCTCACACATTTGTACACTCACATTCCTTATATTTCTGCTACATTCTTCCCCTTCCTTCCAATTTCCCGCGAGTATCCTTTCTTTAATTCCCTATATTTGCCTCGGCTCTCGATCGTTCGTTTACTAGTTGCCTCGGCTCTCGATCGTTCGTTTACTAGTTTCCCAAATTCCTTGTTGTATCTACACAGTTCTTCTATCGGTTTCCCCTTTAACGTCCAAATCATTTCCTCAGTGACCTCCTTCTCATCTTGCCGGTCACCTAACCAACCCTGCACCCCAATCTGTTCACGTTAATACTCTCTACTATTTTCTCAAGATAGTAACAATTCACCCATGTTTATCTTTGATGCCGCTGATTTATCTCGTTCGTCTCTGAACCTATTCTCTGTACTCGTACTGTAATGTATCTCGCTTACTGTATGCCTTCGGTCCTTAGGGGACTCAAAATTCCAGGATCCACAAATAATAATATAATAATAATAATAATAATAATAATAATAATAATAATAATAATAATAATAATAATAATAATAATAATAATAATAATAATAATAATAATAATAACAATAAGGCTGATTTCGAAAGGCATCAACGATTTTTCGTCCAATAAAATATGAGCATCATTATAGAAGTTAATTATAGGTTTGTAAGACAGTAAATCAAATGTGCACCCCTCGACGCTATACGGCAAGAACTCGATACAGAACCACGACACCACGCAAGCGAATAACAATTGAACACCCACAGTTTCGGAATAGCAGAATCAGACGATGCGACTTTAATTTCCGCGTTCTCTGCTCGTCCATACCAGCAGAATATAAGGTTGACAGAATGTAGGTTACACAGGTTGACGACCCGTGACAAACGACATTTTTCAGAGAAAACCACCGTACCGTCAGTCGACACTCTTCTTCACTTCGCTCTCCCATTTCATCTATTTTACTAGCTTTTGCAGCCTCCCGTCCTCATCCGCTTTCATCCCCCACGTCGTATAGACTCTGCGGCTCTCTTATTTTATCCAGGGCGTCAACGCTCGTTTTCTCATTCGTTTTTCCATCTCACTTTATCTCATACTTTCGGAATATCGTCTTGATAAAGCGCTCGCCGAGCGTCCGAGACAAAGGCTGCGTTATACGTCCGGTTGCTTCGAGCCGGGAAGAGTGAGGCTTGAGGGAAAGCCGTATTGAATCTCGAAGTCTTGGCGATCCCATCAGCCGTTACCCGAGAGCCTCCCCTCGTTCCGTCAAGATCCTGCCGCTCCGCCCCCCGTTGATGCTTTTTTCTCGAACATCCGACGACGACGTCATCGGTGGCAACTTCATCGCCAATTCGCAGAGAGCCTGTAGAAAAAAAGTTAGACATACTCTTACGCTTCTCGACTAACGTAGAATGCCAGAACGCGTCTCTGTTATATTTTTCTTGCCGAGACTCCGTGACGTTTATCTGTGCTGACTGATATAAATGAAGTTTTTGCGAAAGTTCGAAAATGAAAGTGACATTGACGGAGATGATATTTCCCATGTTATCAGATTTTGTTATTTAGGGTAAAAGTGGGGAATATGGCCCGGTCCATATATAATTGATTTACGTGTTAATCGACGTGGACCATATTCACCACTTTTACCCTAGTAGATATACATTTTATCTTAGTAATAGTAAATGTATTGTAACGAATATATAGCTGATTATTCGTTGAGACACGCGATATTAGTTAGGATTGAAGACTTGTGACAGTTCGTGCTCGGAATATTTAGATGCGATTGTACTAATAATATCCGCCCCCAAACTAAATACGCGCGTTATTCATTCGCTCGATCATTGACAATATTTTACACGGTATGGATGTTGGTACATTTCAAAGATTATTTACAATTCATATTGCTATTGCGATTGCCAATGGGTCATCGACCTAAGTCCTTCAGACCTCTTTTATCTTCATTTTTTATTAGTAGTAAAATTGGTACCCAAGAAATTACGCTTCAAAGAAGTACGCACCGGTTCTTAGCTTATTGTGTTCCCTATTTCGACCTTGACTCCAGGTGTCCCCATTGTTACGTAGCAGACGGAGCCAAAGGTTCACACAATAATTTCTGAATTATCTCTTCTCGCACATTTCCCATATCCTCTTTCATCTACCTTTTCCTACATTTTTATTCCCTTTGCGCCATCTCATTTCGTCGTGCGCTTGGAAACTTTGGCGTTATTACGTTTGCACCACGAAGTAAAGGGAGGCGGACTTCTATCTAGTTCACTTCAATCTCCTAGAGTCGCACCTCTATCTACACCTGCACCAGCTCCATCATCACGGCAACTAGTCCTTGTACGCTCCGCTACGACGCTCCATTGGATTTTTCTATTTTTGCCTTCGAGCACCTCTTTCATCTTTTTACCACCATGCAAGGCCGGCTCGTATAGAGCGGAAAGTGCTCGGGTGCAGAAGCACAGACAGATAGACAGACAGACAGGACGGGAGATCCTTTCATATCCTCGCAATCTCTTTCCCGAGAGGAGAGGCGCGAATTGGACCATAAAATATGACCCAGGCCCTTGATAAAGTTATTCTTCCGCGCTGAAAATGAACTTCGTAAATAGTTTCTCGCGGTTACATTATACGTATAAATGATTATGCCTTTCAATTGTAGTTGAATGCGTAATGTCATCGAATTTTATCAAAATAAGATATTTTATTTACAGTGGGTCTAGTCGCCTGACCACTTGTTCCAGGGGATTACTCGCGGAGAACTTTTCTATTGTCTATTGTAAAAATCTGGTCAAGTCTGGATTAGCTGCCGAAGGAAATAGTTACCTGTAACCCATTGGGAGTTGCAAATACTTGACCTCGTTCACGTCAGCTACGAAGCTCTCGGTCAGGTTTATCCACGTTTTCCGAGTTACATTCTCTGTCTGACGTCAAACCGATGTTGACCAGTATTGTATAAATAATAATGGCACGGTGGAAAGGTCAGAAGCCCGTAAAGACGATGAAGAATAAGAACGAAAGACGTAGAAGGTTCCAACAAAAGAACGTGGTGGGTTTGGCTGTAGGATGAGCTGTCTTATTCCGTATTATCAAAAGTGTAGTATGAGGTAAAGAAGTGGCAACGGGAGGAAAAAGTATAAAGAAGAATAGTGTGTTGCGTGTACCGCTGGCCGTTGATACTTGAACCCCATATCCAGTAGAGCAAGAAGTCTTTCAGTGAAAGAACCAACTGCGTCAACCTCAGAATCTGGGGAACCAAGGAAAATATACGGAAGGCGCCGAGTTAGGATTTCGCTGGAAGGTTGAACTGTAAATAACAAAGGCACATATAACACCGTGGTTCTAGCCACAAAACCATGGTAACGTATACCGACGGTTTATCTGGAACCACTCTCTATCACATGTTCATAGTGATTGGTGAAGCGTACTTCAAGGATCGGGGAGAGCGAGGCAAAATGGCACACCGGGGCAAAACGGGTTTAAAAATCTGGATGTATCTTTAAGACAAAATTGGGCATCCAAAAATTATTGGAAAATTGAGTTTTGCTCTCACAGTCCCGTTTTGACCCGCTGTGCCATTTTGCCCCGGTCTCCCCTACATGCACGCAAAAAGGAATCCATATAAAAAAATGAAACAAGTCATGGAGCTACCGGCATTTCAGACGTTCCTGCGATGACAAGATTAAAAGACCCACGACGAGCTGACGCCAAATGAAATACGACGACTGGCACAGCGTGGAATTCGTAGTGGTGTGTTTTACCTCGTCGACGGTGCCACTTCCGGTAACTTTTTAATGCCTCGAGAACGAACGGTAGCAGGAAATCCACCCTCACTTCAGCAACCACTGTTACTTGTAGGAAAATACGTTAATCTCTTCGTCTCTCAGGCGTCCATCTGGCTTTCTTTGTCTGGTTCCACCATCTTCTTTTTCACTGACTTTCCGGATCTGGCACACTTCACTGCAGAGACACGGTCCGTCCATTTTCATAAAAGACGATTTGACGATTTGTCTCGTACGTGAGGCTCTTTGTAAAGTTGCCCGTACGCGGAATATGTAGATTAGACTTTTCCAGCCTACAGATCATCCTTGTGGCCCTACTGCACTCAACCTACTCTCACGGTACTGAGACGTAAGGCTATACCGCAATGGTATAGCCATGAAAGAAAGTGTCCGAACGTGGCCCGAGGAAGCGGCAATATATCCGTATGCTTTGGCTTTCTACGAGAAAAGTATTCCCGCACAGTGCCGGGAATATCGTGCTTAAGCATAGGTACAGAATTTTAGAGTATGGTGGTAGTTGGATAGCGGAGCGGGGTATTGAGAACGGAGTTATCGATACTGACCCCGGACTCTCGGGGGTGACCACCTTTACTTTCCTTCCTCCGCAACCCTACGAGCCATTCTCGTAACTCACTCATCCAACGGCAGATACTCTAGGGAAATGTCGAACTCAATCTTCCATTCGGATTTTCCCTCGTGGTTCTGTTCCAGCTATGAAAAATACTATAGACGCAAAGTACTGTATGGTAAAAGCAGTGTAGCTTGAACATGTAATGGATCAAAATGAGAATACGGTTGGGTTGGCTATAAAGCTTCTTGAAATTCTATTGACGACGTTACAGCATACTTCGGTATTGACGTTTTGGACTGGAATTTAAAAATAAACGACCAGGTAAACATTCCGGGACTTCAGATCGAGGCCTCTTCAGGCCTTATGTAACGCTCCAAAACTTTTACCAGCGAAGGTAGAAGGACTACCTTCTGTTATGAAAGGCTTGTCTTTCACGGCTACTAAAATTTAGCCGTAAGCAATAGTTAGCATCGCTCGTGATAAGAAGGCTAGCTGATTAGATTATCAGCGGCTCCCCTCGCTTCATTCCCCTCCGTTTTCGCTGCGAGTTCTGAGAAGGCTGATAGGGCGAGATGGAGGAACGTTGGTGGTGAGACAACGGCTAATCGCTGTTCAGCTCCTTGATGAATGTATAACGTCAGCTTGGAACTTTGAAGTCTGTACCAAGCTTACCGGGGAAGCTCGGCGGGCAGACAGGCTAGGGGAAGATTCGCCATGCCAGACAAGAGTTTACCGGGTAGTTCGAGGGGCCTCGCCGCAGCGTAGACTTGGAAATTACGGATGTTGAAGCAAGCCAAAGCAGCAAAGCACAGCGGAACAACAGCAACGGGCGGGTCATATCGTCTCAAGCTTCTCCAGTCTCGCGAAGACGGCATCTGGACTTTTCGTCGACTCGTTTAGTATACGTCTTCGTTAAATACAGCTTCAACATTATTATGAAAATGGTGGGCGATGGAGTGTAGAAGGAAAAACTCTTTTACAATTACGAGACTCGAGGACAGTTTTGTAACGACCAGTTTTGCACCACAAGAATTTCCGGATTGGTTGCAAGAAGTCTCGCAGTGCAGTGTCTCGTTCACACTGGGATCTCGATGTACATGAGAAAAAGTAGCCGAGGGGTTTTCCCCGTCGAGATATCGGAAGCCCTGCTTGTACCTCCAGTCTCTTCCTTGTTCTATAGACCCTTCGACGTGCTTCCGCCGGCGGCTAGCTAGCCAGCCAGCTAAAGATATCTCACCCTCTATCGTTCACTGGCTCTATCGCTCTCGTTTCTTCCTTCGAAGCTCTCGGACCACGATTTATGAGATCCTGAGGGAGCCGGCTATTTTTCCCCGGAAGTAATACCCTCTCGTTGGCGCAGGAAACCGAACCAGATACCGTGATGATTCTTCAGGGGTTTTTAGCCACCGCAGACTACTTTACTTATAATCTACATAGCCATCTCTGTACACGAAATAAATGTACATTCGTATACTATTAAACATAAACATTGTAAAGTGCAATGTTTTCCATGTTCACTTCTGTAGTTACTCTGGAAACTCAAACCAACACTCGCATACACTCACACAGTAGAAACGGTAAACACTGTAGACACAGCTGACCACAGTATATCTGGAAGAGAATACGACAAAAACGTTTGTATGAAAGATGATGGCACTATCGAGTGCAATATTATAAAGTAACAGAAAGAAATGATTTAATTGAATAATAAGGTTTCGTGCCTCAGTTTGTTCGATGCATGATGTGGATTACGAATCTTTCAAAACTCTCCTCGAGCTTTTGTGGATTTAACAGAGTGATACTCCTAGTTCTCGACTAAGAGTGCCAAAAGCGTGCAGCGATAGGGGAAGATTTCGCAGTATAAGAGGACAGGATAGGAGGAGAGAAAAAAAGAACGAAAAGTCACGCCCCAGGGTTAAAACCCAAGAGTGTTTCTAGGTTGCTTTTTGTATCTTGGTGCAAAGGGAAAGAAGCAGTGAGGGACGAAGACCAGTCGGATAGAAAGTTTCTTCGGGGGGGTCCAAGGTGCCGCGAAGAAAATAGGGGTGTACAAATAGCGAGGGACGTAATGGGAGCGACAAGGGAGGGAAATCGAAAAAGGAAGAAAGTCGGAGACCGCGGTAGGATTTTAGCTCTGAGCTCTTGAGGAATCGTCGGTGCTCTGTTGTAGCAGGCAAGACCACCGAACTCAATTACAAAAGTTACGGCCGGCATTGCTCGCTCAAGCTATTCCCATGCTTGCTCAGCTTCATCCATCTGCAACTCCCCTGCTATATTCCAATATGATTCTTTCCGCTTCGTCTTTGTACCTGCATCTTCCGTGTTTTACATCTCCGTCACCATTCCTTCCTTTCATCGAGTTTTTCCTTATCTACACTTAACAGTTCAAGTCCGCTTAAACATAGGAGATGGACGTTGTTATTGGACCATCTCAACAAAAATTCTCGAAATGCTTATCTAACAACTTCACCATACTTGGAGCGAGGTTCGTTCATGAAAATTGCAAATAACGCGCTTTGCCTAAAGGAGTGCGAACTATTCTCCACCACGCCTGGAAAAGCCCGATTAAGTGAAGGGGAGGAACGAAGATAAAGCAAGTGTGACCGTTGAAAGCTTCTTCTTTCGCAAAGTATATAACATATATAACGGATCACCAAGCCTCACACCCTAACTGGGAGCACCCGGTGTCCTTACAGTGGCCCAGAGAAATCTTAGAAGTGGCGGGACTTTGTCATGTCTGGTGTGGCGATGACAGTTCCGTTCATCACGTGCTTTTGTTGTCTTTTACGTGGGTGGCCAACCTTTGCGTAGACGAGAGTCACGAGGGTGCGGGGAAGAACGGAAAGGAAGATGATGAATAAAATGGAAGCAGGGAACGCAACGCTATGCCTGCTCCTGGCATCGGCGCGCTACGTAGTTACGTGACTAAACTACGTTTGCGGTAACGCCCAGCAGGGAAATGAGTTTACCTCCGGGGAATTTCCGGGCGACGCTTCGCCGAGAACAGAGGGGAACGGGACAAAGTCGGAGCTGGTAAGGGAGCGCGTTAAGATCGTTATGTATTCGTCTAATGTCACGAGTCATCGACTAGTACTACCGTCTCCACTGAGACACGGTATGCGCGAGTCTCCTTGGTAGCAGATATCTTAGGGAGAGCACCCATTTGCTACCAGGAGCGAACGCTGGCATTCTAGTCTCGGTTTACTTCGTTGCTACGGTTCATCCCCAAAGTTAGATCATCATAGCGCATGACGTATGTCTGTTTTCCACAATTGACTATAACGTTCAGTGGTCTACGTGCGGTGCAGTCGAGCAACAAACCGCAGACGAAGTAGCAATAGCTACATGATTTTTCAACTGCTGCTAATGATTTGTAATTAATGCGTAGATTTATTTTTCGTTGAGGTTTCACGCAATTGTGAGATGTTTTTCATAAAAGATTCCGCATCAAATTGATTGAGCGAGTTCGAATGAGGACAGTCAAGCGTCATCGTATCGCAAACAACTGACTAGTTATGCATTAATGCGTAGATTTATTTTTCGTTGAGGTTTCACGCAATTGCGAAATGTTTTTCATAAAAGATTCTGCATTAAATTGATTGAACGAGTTCGAATGAGGACAGTCAAGCGTCATCGTATCGCAAACAACCGACTAGTTATGCATTCAAGAGCCGTGTAACGCATGCTCAATTATTCAGAAGTTCTGGCACAATGAGCGAGATAAAGGGCAGATGTACGTGTAGAGAGGCGAAAATTTAGAACGCGAAACGTTATTCAGTAATGAGTAACGCTGCACTAATTGTGTGCGGGGTCGGTAGGAGTCCCGTGCGCTGTACACTGGACGAAGCACTCCTGTATAATTGGAACGAATTATATTTGCAGAGGTAATTAGTGTGACTAATAAACCCACTACTGCATCGTACATAACGTGCTTTGAATAACCCCTCTCTCTCTTTCTCTTTCTGTTGAATATTTTATAAATCACGTGTTACGGCTCTGCAAAAAAAAGAACAAATATTAACCGATGAACTCAAACGTATAAAATGATTGGGAAGAAAATGCCCAGTGAGCTGACGGATCGTTTATTTTTATGTTTCACGTGATTTTACCGGTCATTATTTCTATTTTCGTATCTTTATATTCGGTCATCCCGTCGCAATCAGTTCTTTTCCTTTACTTGATGAAAAATACACAGGGAGCAATTCTGTCGTCTATGGGTATTCGAGAAAAGTTACCCATTGGCACAAACTCCAAGCGATATGCATAAAGCTCTGAATAATAATTGATGAAACATGGGAAATAGTAGAGGTGCCAAGTGAGATTCTCCCTGGACGGCGAAACACGTATGAATGGATCGAAAGCAATAGTTTGTATATCAAACGCTCTGAAATCGGTTGCGGCGATATATATGTATATGTATATGTATATGTATATGTATATGTATATGTATATGTATATGTATATGTATATGTATATGTATATGTATATGTATATGTATATGTTGTACTTTTGTTACGAATTATTTTACCAGGGTCTCCGGTATGCCCTCGTCTGGCACCCTTCGTCTACTTAATTCACTCACGCACGAGTTTTTCACTCTTGACATTGCACGCCAAGCTGAGGGTTGGCGGGCTTTCTATCTTCGCGTCTCGCTCTCTATATTAAACTCGCTTAAGTGACTTTATATTACCAGCTACGGAACCGTCCATTAGCCAGCCAGTTTAATTTTTTTTTTATTCTTTCGTTGGGTGCACACTCTACAGGAGCGACAATATAGTTACAGGATGTGGCAGCAACTCCATATGCTCCGGCGTTGGAGATGTTTTAATAAAGTCACAAAGTGAACTACGTTATCGCTTTAGTACCCATACAGTCATCGAGTTTAATTTTCTTTTCATCTCTCATAGCTCGACATACCACCATTTTCACGAGCTGGTACCGACCGTTAAAAATAATTAGGGCTTTCCGTTTTATCAACGCAACGACAAACGCAACGGCTGCACGGTACATGAACTAAAGTGAACCCGCTGCCACATTTATACATTTGTGGTGGTCTTTTCGTATATTTTGTGGTAAATATAAGGCTCTTAAAGGACCATGGATATATCAACTGGTGTCACCCTTTAACCGATACGTTAAAGTGGACCGAAAATATACGAATCCTCCAAATAATGAGAACACATACGAAAACGTGAAGATCCGTACTCGAAGAGCTGTTTCTTCTTGTACGGCCGAGGAGCCGAGTGAATGCTCTCGTGGCAAGTGCTGGAGGAATTTCTATTGCGGTCTGTTACTTCGCTAACAACCAACGAGACCGAGGCTAAAACTTGCGCCTGTGAGAACTCGTCGCAATGCGGCTGTGCGGCTAGCATTCGACTGGACAATGCCACACCAACCCCACCGGTGTAACTACCCTGTGGAATTGGCACTGACCTCCGCCGTTCCCGCTACTCTCATCTCTCGGAAACTCGCGGTACAGTAATAGTTTCGCTAGCCGGTCGCAGAAGCATCGTCTTCCTTCAGTACCGAGCTTACGGCATATTTCTCCTGCACTCCTTCGTCTTCCCACGCGTTCATTAAAGGAAACAGCGTTTATGTCCCTCTAGGTGTTAATTGCTTCAATGATTACGGATCTTCTTCCTTTTTTAGAATCAGATACGAGGTACTAGGAAAAAAATTAACAGGACGGTATTTCGTTGTTCGATGCATCCCTAATTTTTAATTATTACACTGAAAAAAAAAATGTTGACATCAACGAAACGGAGACTGGCGCAACCTCCTCATGAGGTTAAATACGGTGAAAAGAATCAGGAAGTTCACCTAACCTCGCCAACGGGTTGTCGGGTATCGTTGATTCAAAAAAATCGTAAGGTTGAGAGAAATGCCGGGTCTTTGTTTCAATCAATTTGTGGTCTCCGTTCACACCTTTTACACTGTTGCAGTAGACTCCGATATATTAATTGACATTATTGACACGGTTGGGTCAGTTAATCAGTAGCGGCATGCTAACGTTTCGAGAGGTCAACCACATATTTTATTGGATAAACCTATGTCGAAGGTATCTCAAGAGTAACATATACTTCTTGTGATAACTCCCAGGAGTTGTTTCAAAACAATTATGCCGTTTATCACACCCAGAAAAAAAAGGTTGTTTGACGGCCACTGTTTAGTAAAATTACGTACAATATTTATTTGTTTTAAATAAATATTTATTTAAATTAAGTAAATAGTTACTTAAATGAAATAAATATTTATTTAAATCAAATAAATCTTAATCTTATTAAACGGTGGCCGTCAAATACATTTTTTCTGTGCAGCGTACATTGTAAAATTGATTCAACCACTCATGAAAAGCAAATTAACTTCCTGAATCTCCATCGAATATATGTGAGTTACTCAACTACCGCCGACCCTTCAAGGACCTACCGATTAATCTTTGCTTCAACTTGAAATTTGGTTTGAACACAGAACGCAGCGATTCACTCAACAGTACCGTAGCACAAATAAACAAATATTCTGCTTGCATGCAAATTTCTGACGTAGATGACCCAAAAAGTGCGATTGATTGGTTCTAAGGACTCGTAGTTGACTCAACCACTATTTCATTGAGACAAAGACATATTTGCCATCCTCCCGCGAGGTTGAAGAGATTTTTTTTTTCAGTGTATACTCGTTTCGATTTTAAACTTGTATTTTCCAACCGTCGAAGACCAAAGACCTCGCAGAGGATTCTTATGAAACAGAAGTCGATATGAAAAAGTTTTCTGGCACAATAACATCGCAGCCCGGATTTTTTTACCCCTTCTTTGAGCTCGTCGCAATTCACCTTTGACATTTATCTCGCAAACGATTGGATGATTTGGCAATTAGTCGTCAATTTCCTGCAGCCATTGTCGTTCGACTAGCGTTTTTTCGACCCTTCTCAGTTGGAGTAGAGAAAAATTGCCTTAGAAAAATTGCGGCCTCGGTTAATGGGTACGGGGGGGTGTACGTCGTTCAGCTGGAATATTGTGCCAGAAGTGCCGGTAATGGAGGCGGGTCGCCGTGCAAAGCGTTTTCTCGTATATAACAGCAATCTGCAGGAATCTTCGGGCGCCGGAACATTCGCGGAACGAATTGTCTGTGAAGGTTGGAACGCAATGGCGATGTACTACGCGATGTAGGGCGGGCGACGAGGGTTCTCCAAAATTTACTGACTCGTTCTTGGGTTTTCCGTGGTGTGCGTCGCTTGTTTAGCGTCCCGATGCCTCGATGCCGGATACCGTGCGAGTTTGCTGGCGTCACGTAAGGGTGAGGAGGCAACCGCAACGAGTTGTGTTGCGTGTCGTGTTCGTTCAACGTGCGAGCGTTACGACACCTCATGGAATTCACAACGTACCAGGATAACAAGATACGGCGCGTGTGCTACTGTGGCCCGTAGTTCCTCGTTCTCGCCGTTCCGACGGAGGCGAGATAACAACGGAAGCGGCTGGTGAAGCTGGTAGAAAGGATGAATGTACGAACAGAACGATCTATACGCAGCCGGGCTCGAGAATCCCATGGCAATGTATAAATGGTTCGATACACGCAAAGTTCGATATCAACGCCCATCGATAGTGTGCAAAAAATTCGACGTATCCTTTGTTTTCTAAGAGATGAGCCTTAACTGAATGAACGCGTAATGGATTTTCCCCGTGTATTCGGTACACTGCGTTCGACTCCATTCTCGATATCCGAGCCAGACCGTCAACGCATATGCCAATCTCCGGCAATTCTGAGTCGGCCGAAAGCGCTAAATGGTAAAACGCACGCGTTTCCCGAAAATCACTCATGCATCTGCACTATACATGACTTCGTCTGTGCCACGTCCAAAAAATCACTGCAGAGGAGGGCGAGACCAATTTCGTAGCGTGTAAAAAAAACCAACACAAAAATGAACGGAATCCTGGAGTGATGTTGCAAAAAAAAAAGAAGACGGAGCTTCGGGGAGAATTGGACACCGGGACTGGGATTCCAATCACGCTTGACAATGTGTCACCGTAGTCGTTCGTTGCGTGCCGCTTGCGTTGCATCGAAGCCAAAAATCCGGACCTTCGGCGAATGCAGTGCAAAGTAGAACGGAACGAACTGAAAAGTAATGTAAAAAGACGGGAATGAATTTCCCTAGGCAGTCAAGTACTGGCTTCAAAATCAGTGCGTCGATATGGACTACGAAAAAGTGTTCATCATTTGTCACTTTCGTCCGCACGTGTCTTTTCGTTGTGTCATCTTTCACGAGGCAATCGTTGCATGGTATAAAATCACTGAGTTGCCAAGGTACTGCGAGCAAGCAGGCGAAAGACCCAGACTCGTGAAAAGGACCAAGCGGGACAAGCTATAGACAGTGCCAATAGTGTTACGTTTCAATTTCGACAACGTGATGGATTTCGCGCGTGGCTACGTGGTATATCGGTATGCTATGGCATGGGCGACAGTAGACGGTAAGGCGGTAACAGTATATCAGAATATGGAGGCGTGGGATGCAGGAGAAGACCGAAAGCTACTGATTGGCACGGAACGAGGTTTCCGTCACGGCTCCTCTGCTGTTGATGCTATATTGCCACTCCTGTGGGTTTCCCTGTTCTACCATGCTCTCAGATCTCCAGACGGAGACGGCGACGAAGATGCCCGGAGGCAATCTAAAATCGGAGACAGGGTTGCCTACCGTTTGTTCCCGTTTTCCTGCAGTTGCGTCTATAAAATATTTGACTCCTTCCATTTTTACCTTCTGTTTCCAACGTCTTCGGTTCCATCAATCTTTTCTACGCGGTTCCTTGAATTGAACGGTCCAAAGAATCCCTGACGGAAATTTCAAAGCATTACATTGAGGCTCCATAAGCTCTTTTCGGGATCTTATCGGAGCCCGATGTGTCGCGCGAAAATTTCTATCCGCGACAATGGCAACCGTCAGTTTAGAGACTTGTCGGTTCATATAACTTTCATTACAACGGCGTACGAGTTTTGACATTTTTGTATGTCAAGTTGGATGAACCGGATGCTAAAACTTTTGTGTACCGTTTCCCGTCGCCAGGGGATATAGATGTTGGTCTTGGCCACAAGCTATATAGCTCCGGTACTTTTCCTACTTTTATTCTTACCTTCCGACCCGCTAGCAAACAGGGGTTTTAGAACTGTTTTCTCATATAAAACCACAGAAGCTTTAAGCTCTTAGGGTGTATGGGTTTGTGTGTGTGTGTGTGTGTGTATAGGTGTGTGTATCAAAGTCTACATATTTGTGTATATTCGCATAGTGATCTGACTATATACGTGTCTTATATTGCTACTTGGTCGGGCGAGGTAGAGCTAGAGTTTAGAGAATAGATGCTTCCGCGTTGTTCATCCCCGCAAGGTATAAAAATATAGCGAAGAAGCCTCGGGTGTATAGAGTACCGCTGGACGCCGGAGGAGCAGGCGATGCTGCAGCTATACGTCTTCTGGTATAGCTCCGACAACGCAGAACGACAGGCATGTACTCTTAGACTTTTCGCCCGCGAGCAAAATTGCTTCTGGATAGTTTCCCTCCAGCGGAACCGTCGGCTTGAGAAATACCAAAGAAACTAGAAACGTTGCTTCATGACATGGCTGTTGTCTTTTCATTTGCCATGCACGAAATTCTTACGCGCATAAACTATGTTCACAATAAAATCAAAACGCGAACGTCAGGTAAAACTATAAAAATTACAAGGGGGCATTCAGAATACAAATATTCATATTTGACGTTATTTTCTACAATACTGTACATATTTTTTGGAATGTAGTGGGTTTGCTTACAAATATATTCTTTTTATTTTTATTATTCGCGTATAGCAGAAACGTATATCCATACTCAATTTTCGTTAACCTTCCTCGGTCCATAAAATACTTATCTCTCCCGTCCAATCACCAAAATGATCGTATTTTTGTTGTTTTTTTTGTGCCGTTACAATCGGATATCCCGCTTTAGTTACCAATGATAATTCGATTCGACCGGCTCGATGCACAATTACAATCAAGGGTAACGACGTTTTCACTCGTATGCGTATCGCGTATCTCCTGGCTTTCCATACTAGAGTAGGCTGTGCATGCTGCTCTCTATTCAGCTAGCCCCGCTGCCTTTAACAGCCTCTCCCTCTCGGTGCCGTGTTTCGTTCCGACCCTCTCTCAGCCACACCATTTTCATCACACGCGCATTATTCGCTGATTGTTAACGCTGATTCTATATATAGAATCAAATCAATGCTAGGCCGAGTCACAAAGGACGAGCTCGGCCGATGCCCGAATTTGGATAGGCGAAATAACCCGTTGCGGTGTTTTCAGTAGCGGTTGGCGTAAATATTGCCGCGCAAAACAAGAGTATGGAAAATAGTTTCCCAAAAGCATAGCTTAGAATACGGCTGGCAAGTATTGTGGAAGGTTGGCAAAGGATCATCCCAGAGAAACGACAGGGTAGTATATTTGCAATTCTAAAAGCGACCTTCCTTTTTTTATCAACCCCGATTTTCGATTCGTTCAATTCACGGGACAAATCAGACCAGAACAAGGCTACGAGTAGGGCCGAGATATATTGCTTCTACAGAATTCAAAGTCTTCGATCGGTCCGTTATGTAGATCTTCGGTACTCGAAAGGCAAACACCCGACGCGCCCGTTTATGGAAATCGTGTCGATAACACACCAACATACCCATACGGAGCCGCTCAACCGTTCGCACACCATCGCCGCGACTCGATGCCTTTGCATACCTAGCACAGCTTAGTATAAACTGAAAGACGCGGTGTTTGCCGGCGTAAAGTTGATCCTCGGATTTTCCCCGTCACTCGATTCGCCCGTGAACATTATTCTTATTTCAAGTTTTTTTCAAGCGCCCTCCATTTCTGGTCGCTACGGACCTGTGCGTCTTTTTATTCTGGTCGCTACGGACCTGTGCGCTGGCTCCAATATTCTCAAATATTCACCCTGATCCAAGGGACAACGGGCGAGCGTGTCGTATCTACGTTTATTACCTCTCAAAAAGATTCGAAGCTTCGAGGCTAATTCGGCCATTTACCCCCTTGTTGGACCATACGAAACTTATGGAAACAACCGACAGCGTTAAGTGCGCGGTCGGTGTGTGGCTTCGGCGGTCTCCCGAGTTAAGCAGCTTTGCTTGCGTCCAGTGGATGGATGGGTGACAGCTTAGCCTCACACCGGCTTGCACATCGAATGTTGAGCGGCAGGCTAGTTTTTCTGAGTTCTTGATGTTAAAACATCAAGGAATCAGAAAAATATAGGGCCGTTTGTACAAACGGGTACAGTGTAGCTAAGTCGGCTGCGGACGCACTAGAAGTTAGGTTAGCTTAGTAAAGTGCGGGTAGGGAGTGATAGGGGGGAAAAGGGATGGGTTACGTAAAAACCCGAGGAGGGTACACGATGGAACATACACAATAAAAATAAATAAATTAACTTATGGAAACATAGCTGAATGAAGAAGAAGCAACCCCAAGTCGACGAACCTGCCAGCGCACAGTGACTTTTCGTCATCGATCAGTACGATCAAAAATCAGTTTCATCTTACCTTCCATCTCCAAAGATCACCGTTTTCTTCTACGTGTCTTTACCAACTTCCAATGACTGTCTCGAAAAATTCTTTTCAACTTCTTGCGTTCCGGTAATGCGATCTACGTTTCTACCGTTGTATTCTCCCAACGAACCAATCAGGAAAGGATGAACATTTTAGACTTTCTCGGTGGCCATAAGCCAGCGAGCAAAGGTTGCAAATGCGGGTGGCATCACTTTACGTCGTTACCACCATTCGGCGGTTTCCATTTTCCACCGGTTCCGTGTATTCGTACAAACGCTAGCCTCGATTCTGCAAACACTCGTGCACCAACACACACACACACACACACACACACACATACACACCACATCTCGATCTGCAGAACTCGGTTCTGCTGCTGCGGCCTTAACGCCCGTAACTCAAGGCTCCGGAATGTCGTCGACTACCAACCGCCATGCAGCCCCGCAGCCCCTTCCCCGGCCCTTCATCCCCCGCGCTCTGAGAAGAGCCCTTTCCACTGGTGAAGGTAGGGAACACCCTCTGTATCACCACCTCGCCGCCTTCCGAACGAACGAGAGTTACCCTGGACCGGCGACCCACTCCTCGCTTCTCTTGCCCACTGGTACGACTGTCACCCTCTTGCGACTGGTTCAGATCCTGGGGGTTGAGGGAGTCTGCGCCAGAAGACCCACGGGTTCGGAGGACTCGTAACTCACGCGTCCCGCATCCGGTTCCTTCGCCAATAAATTCGATATTGTTTCAACTTTCGCTGCAATTCACCGTACCGTCGTCCCTGCTGTTGCTGGAACACCATCGTATACTCACCTAGAGAGGGCATATATATGTAGACGGAACGGGAGAAGGAAAGAAAGACGGGAGAAAAAACAGGGCGAATAATAGGAGGAGGGAAGTCCAGACCCGGTGAGCGTAGGTGGGGAAGAAAATTGTTTCGTTTCACAAGAGTGGTGGAGCGGCGTGCTAGGGGATGAAAAGAGGTCCTCGTTGCGGTTCCGGGTAGTAATATACGCGGCAAGGCTCGGTAGGGATCAGGGGGTTGCCGTAGAGCGTGTTCCATAGTCCTATCCGCGACCATACCTTTTTATTCTTTATCATATGATATAGACTGTGCTGTGGTTTGGCAGCAGGCTTCAGCCAGCAGTTCTTTTCCATCCAACACGAACACCGGCGGACACGTCGTTCACAGCGAACTCTCGCGCGTACCCCACCTAGGTCTATGCGCGTCAGACACACTCTCCGTCCGATGATGGACTTCTCACCGTTACTCATTAATAACGGTAATCTCGTAAGAGGATTTCTCTTCGATGGGGAGAATTGAGCAGTCTGGAACGGAAATGCGAACGTCCGACGCATGTTCGTGTGTAATATACATCAACGTTCAAAAGGGGTTCACGCGGCGAATACGGCGATTCAATTTTTCATGGAAAAGCTACTTAATGGCTTTTCCATTAAGTGAATTTCATATTCACCTCTCGAATCCTGTGCGGAATATATGTGTGTATAATTTATGCAATATTATATTTATGAATAATGAAGAATAAGTGGGGTAAAATATGGAAGTAAATTGACGAGTCTCAGTTGGATAGGAATTATTTACTGAAAGGTTGCCGTTGATGCCGAGCAAACCAGCAGAGCTACGAGGGGTTGCGAAGAATGGAGCGAGGTCGGCCGGGTGCTGGATGGGCTGTAATCGTTATCGGAGTTTGGTCAGGAGAAACGCGAAGCTAGCGAAAATTCTTCAACCCTATAACAGCGGAGGTCAGCTCTGTACTTTCGCCTATATGCTTAATCCCCGGTTTCTCTTTTGTTCGCTTTACAGCGAGTTTCTTATTCGAGTCGCTCTTAAAATCATGAATAACAGCTGAGATAGCGGGCGATGGGAGTACCCTGATAGACGAGTTTGCATACCCTTTTTTATTTTATTTTATAAAAATTGTGTTCGGGCAGGGTTTCTGGTTAATTAATGATTCGTTCATCGCGTTAAGGGTAGGCTCGGTAAAACTGAACGTATAAAATAAATATACAAAGCGTGGAGTAATAACGTTTAACAATTTGGCCCGATAGCCTTCATATCTGTAAAAAAATTAACTGCAAACGTTGTCCGGCGAAACGATCGATTCCATAGTACTGCAATAAAAACATTGTACAATTTCACATTTGTAATTACAAAAAGTTGAAAGTTGAAATTTTCATAACACTTTTTCATAATGTCCCTTTATTCACAAAGCTTCCTCTATGAGGAAGCCAAACATGCAGTAAATGCTTTCTCATAGAAGAAGCTTTGCGAATAAACGAACATTATGAGAAAGTGTTATAAAAATGTCAACTTTCAACTTTAATGAGGAAGCGATATGAAAATTTTTATATTTTTTTTTACCATGGCCAAGCTTCCTCTGTGAGGAAGCAAAATGTGTTTATTTATTTTTTCTATCAAGGCAATATTCGATTGATCCATTGAATGGAATTTTGATGTCAATAGATTACTGAGTATTGCACCTTTCATTCTTTGCTGCGATAGAAAAGTGATGTCGCGTGATAAAAAAAAAGAAAAAAACAACATCGATGTGCAAAAATGGTACCGACTTTTATACTTCCACGCTAAAAGTGAAACATCAAATATGTTTAAGTAAAAACGTATGCATCTTCATTTGAAAGCACTTTGATCTGTTTTCTATTGCGCGTAATGATGATGAAGGTTATCTGAATTGTTTTAAATTTCTACACAATTTTCTAACTCCATCATTACTACGAGTGCTGTGTGCGGGAAACTCATCAAAGTAATAAGTTCACTCTCAACATTATATATCTCTTAACCGAGAATTAATGACGTTTCTTTGACATCGCCGAGACCGAGTGGAATAAAGTTTTGAAATAAAATCATTGCCCGTCCGGGAAACCCTCTCAGTACTTCTCACGCTCTTCCACTAACCGCGAACTTGGCACCGGGAATATAATGTTAACGACTTTTCGCAGAAGCCAGAGAGGTTGTCGGAGCAAGCTAGAGTTTCATGTGATTTGTAAATCGTTTGAAGTGTGCTCCCGCCTCGCTGTGCTGCTGATGATTTTCTCTTGAGCCCCCTCTCTCTCTCGCACCCTCTTTCACTATATCGCATGACTAAAATCGAAAGAGCGTATTTTATATATATAAACATACAAAATACCTCATACTGATTTTATTCACACAATATGCTTTCCAGGATCGAAATGTACATGTAATGTAATAAGTATCGTTCGCATTTCACACTGACCCAGATTAATATTTACAAACAATAATGAAACAAACATGAATTACGTCCGATACCCCTTGCTAATAATTTGTAACAAGGTGAAAAAAGCAAAAACGTTTAAAAAAATAATCTTGATCGCACACTGAAAAAAAAATTCACTTGCGGGCTGCCAAAGAAAAAAATTGTTATTCCGATTCGACTTTCAATTCTTATAATTTCATATGATATTGAAACAACGACGGCAAGACTGTCAAGTTGACATGTTATCGTTTCAATCGCTTATGGAATTGTAAAAATTAAAAGTAGAATTGGAACAACATTTTTTTTTTCTTTGGCTGTCCGCAATGGAATTTTACTTGAGTCAATGATATTTTTTTCAGTGCAGAGGTCCGCGTTTGTCCGACTTTGTAAATTGATAAATTAACGATATTCTCTCGCTAGTAAACCGTACTTCAAAGTGGGAACAAATATCGGTGTCCAGACTCAGTGTGAAAGGGACGAGATAACTTGTTGGTTCAAATTTGTTTTCATTCGTCCCACTTCGTATTCTTTCTGAAAAATGTCCCTCGTTTTTTTCCACACCTTTCACCGCGCTCATTCCCAATCAATTTCTCGGCCGGTAAGTCCTGCAAAACAATGAGGTACTACCGTAAACTCGTGCTATTTTCAACGGACGTCTTAAAAGGAAGTAAAGAACTTCCCTCATTTCGTTGGTACTGGATTTTACCTTTTCCTTTGCTCTGTGCACTCTGGTACGGCAAATCTTCGTTGTTTTTTTTCACGTTTTTCTCTACTATTCCTTCGACTTCCGTCTTATCCTTGCCTCCACCTTTATTCCACTTAATTTCATCCCTTTCCGAGTCTCGACCTTTGGTCACGAACGCAAGACCCGACCGCACCAGGCTTTACTCGGTTTACTTATTTTCATCCTTTCTTATATATATACACACACACATATATATATATATATATATATATATATATATATATATATATATCTCCCAGACAACGTAGAATCGTCCGTCTCGGATCTATTTAGTCGAGCGAGCTTGCGCACTTGCTCTGCAGCGCGGAAGATACGAGAGAAAGGCTCACTCTGAAATACGAGGATAAAGCTGTCGTATTCTCCGCAGTGCTGTGGCTTGATTCAATATCGTTGCACTCAGGATTTATATCGAGTAAAATTGCGTTAGCAACAGCTGCTCCGATTACATTGTCCATCGGGCAGAGACTGCAGTCCTAGGCCCTGCGTCAAACAAACCTTCTGCGGAGTAACGGATCGAGAATCTGCGAAAAGTCGCATTCATAATGCGAGTTGTCCTCCGCACGGAGAAAAAAAAATGTAGGGACAACAAGAATTTTGTTACCACAACTGATTTACCGGGTTAACATAGGGACAATAAAATATTTGGTTGTGGCAACAAATGTTCTGCTGTGGTAACAAATGTTTTGCTGTGGTAACAAATATTTTGCTGTAGCAGCCAAATGTTTTTGCTGCCACAACAACAACTTGTTAACGATCTACATTTTGTTAGAGAAACAGAACTATTTTTCTACGTGCGCGGGATCTTGAAAGGTGGATGTTCGCCTCGTTACTTTATGAGCCCGAGCTTTATCTACTCCCGATTTGACTGCGGCTTTGACTTTGTCAACTGGCGAACAAGTGTGACCGGCGATAATAATAACCGTGAAAAGTAAACAATCGTTACGAGACGGTGAACGTCGATGACGGCGAGCCCGAAAAGGGTTTCACCCGAGCTTGAACATCTTTTTTTTTGTCCACAAGGACGAGTTCGTTTACAACGCCGCGACAGCGCTACGTTGCGGTATGGCCCGTCGTCATCAGCTTCGGTTTATATTTATTCCGTAATAAAAAAGAATGGCTAGAGGACACTTCGCGCCGGTGGAATCTTTCTCGTTATTGCTATTGCCCCTGGCATCGCTGAGCCCGACAACGGTTACGCTCGGCCCGGCAACGGCCTCTCGCCCCAGTCGTTATCATCATCGCGTACTCTTCGTGAAAAAAAAAAAAAATCGCGTTCTGAGGATTGGGGCGCATTTTCGAGCAGAAGAGATAAAAGGTGAAAGACCACAGTCTGGCTCGTTTCGGAGCTGTCTGGTTCTACTTTCACTAGATTTCTTATTCATTCCATCATAGGGCTTGCGATCCCGAAAGGTGTAGAACTCGCGACGGTGATCCTCGCGACGAACTATCCTGCGAGATCGAAAAAGTCGCGACCGCGAAACTGTACAGATGTTCGCGGGCATTTGCCGACTAAAGATAGCAGACCGCGATAGGGGAGACCGGGGCAAAATGGGACAGTGAGGGCAAAACTTAATTTCCCAATAATTTTTTGATGTCCCATTTTGTCCCATCGATATATCCGGATTTTGAAACCCGTTTTGCCCCGGTGTGCCATTTTGCCCCGCTCTCTTCTAATACATTTGGTTTTGTTTTTGACAAGCTTCTGTCCATGATGCAATAAAGTACCATGTGCGAGACTCACTGAGACTCACACAGGGTCTGAAACGAAATCACTGTTTATCCCTCCGATATAAATATTTCTATTCCATTCGTGTCGCCAGTCGTTGGTGTAGGGCCAGTGTCTGGATTTCTTTAGGTTCGATCCGCCGCCCTCGAAGTTTCACTCTCACTTTTACGCGTGTTATTTCATATCTCCTCGTTTCATCCTCACCTTGCTTTTACCCTGAGATAGGACTGACATAATTTTCCGAGATAATACCCTCTTCCTTTTTCTCTTCGGCGAAGATCTTATTCTTTTCTCGCCCGCTTTCTTCTTTACTTCTTTCGAAGCATCCGCCTCGCCACCAAACCTTAAGATCTCCGGCTTTATCAAACTCCCTTCTCGCTCTCCCTTTGCGTCTTCGACCCTCGTTCAGGCGGTCCTTTTTTTTCTTTCCGCTGAAAGGAGGGAACCCTCGTAAGTCAGCCACGGGGCAGGATCGCTTCGTTGGCGTCGCTGTCGGCGTGAAAGCTAAAAGAAGGGAGAACCTTGACGACCGTTGTTGGACCACCATTCTCTGATTAGGACATCGAGACTGCGAGAGACGTCTATAGATTCGACGGTGACAAAGTTTGTACTTCGAAAGTTGTTCGCCGAGTATACTTGGCTCGCTATTGTAGCACTTTGCAATTGCGGGACAATCAGGTTCACAATGTTTTAGCAATATCGAACTGAGCCGGTTTCGACCTAAAGTAACTAAATGGATCGTGGATCTAGTATCGAAATGTGGTTGGGCTTTGTACAAAATTGGCAGATCTTCTCCTTCCTTATTGTCTTGGAATTACACTGGGCAAATGGTTATCGAAACATGGCTGACTTTGTTATTCTCTATGGTTTGAGATTAGTAGCGTTGCAATTATTTTCCCGGGTAAATATCACACTATGAACTCTTACACAGAAATCAATGTAAAAAGATCATGACCCGTATTGAATTATTCGTGTTTATTATGAAATAAACACGAATAAGATAATAATAAGAATAAACACGAGTAAAATAAAAATATTTATTGCTAGGAGATCGCGTTACATGTCGATAACGTGGTTCGAAGAAGACTAAGAAGAGAGTCTTGTTATTAAAAGAAGAAACACTTGGTTTTTGTAGTAACAAAAATTGCGCCTCCAAGAGCACAACTTCAATGCGATAATAAATAAAAAATAAACAATATGAAACACGCATTTATACTACTGAACTGCGACAAAGAAGCATACGACCATTGGTTGCAAAATACGTGACTCTTATGCTTTTTACATAGTGGGGTAATGTTCAGGGCGACATGGTCAATAATACCATTCTTTAAAGAACTATCTTTAAAGAATGGTATTATTTAACGGGTGGAAAACATTTAACGGGTGGAATTTTACTAATCTGCTCTGCGTAAGGAAGGATATCACTTAAACTGCAGCCCAATCGTTGATTACCCGAACCGAGATGGATAAAGAACTCGAGAAAGATACTTAACTCAATTAATCCGCGCCCATCTTTGTTTCTAGCGCCGATAGTCGGGATAATTGGAACACGAGTTAGTCGATTTTAACGAGCGTAATGAAGACGAGGAAAACGAGAAACGACTAGCAAGAGACCACGTCTACGAAATGCGCTTATGGGACCTTCCTACGGTTTTACTCGCGCACGTCTCACTAACTGTGACCGAGCTGATGTCGCCGTGCGGGATTTCTACTGAGAGGAAGTCACAGAGGATCCAGCTCGATGCCAACGGTTCGGTCGCAGGATGCCGCTCGTTGGACTCGTATAGAAACCTACCACGTAATCTCACCTCACTTCGTTTCCGCTGAATAGACGACGCTAGAACCTCTCGTTCGCTTCGACGATAGCGAGGCAAGAATGAGCAAACGAAGGAAAAGGATAATCGGAGTGAGTGAAATACGGATTGCAGTCAGCGCGGCACAGCCGTGGCTGCGCAATCTTCGGTCCTCTTCACGCTGTTCTTTAAGCTACCGAGAGCCTCGGAGAGAAGTTCTCTCGTCGCGCGAATGGATAAAGAGTCGAAAAGCCTCCCCTCTTATTTAAAAATCTCGCGCGACGAGTGCTAATTTTTGTTTGAAAAGAAAATTCTCAAAACGAATCTCTTCATCTCGGAGGCTCTTTAAATTTTCCTCGTTCAAAAATTTGCCGCCACTGACGTTGGTGTTGCTGCCCCTGCTGATTTTATCGTCGCCTCGAGATTTTGCATAAATACGCACGGAACCAACGCCAACAAGAGGTTGTACCGCGTCCTCGAGAACCTCCAGGAGTTGTACATTCAAATCTCTTATATCCCTCGGCTGGACATTAATTTTCCTGTGTCGCGTTGGAAAACGAGAAAACTTTCCTCGAGATCACTTTCTTTTTTCGTTTTTTACGGTTTCGTTATATTTCGAGAAAGAAATGTTCATGAATACATCAGCGCGATGTAAAATCTTTTCGCGTAAGATCGCTCGTAGCGCAGAATTGCTTATATTTTTGTAAGTTCCGACTCGCAGAATGTCGTGGTGCAGTGAAGGCGGGGGAGAACGTGTCGTTTGGGAAGTAAAAAATATTACAACCAAAATTTTACGCCGATCCACGAGGTTAATTCCGTAGTAATAAAAAATTCCGCAGTTTGCAAGAAAATTACTAGTTGCGAAAAAGTCATCTTCAATGGAACAGTATTGTCCTCGCTATTTATTAAGTCGACGACTTGGCGTTTTCGGTTTTTCGAAAAATCTACTGAATATTTTAAGAGTTACTCGAATCCGACGAGAGGTGGCCAATCGCCAGTGAGCATTCATTCGCTGGTCAACCCAACGAACGTATAACGGTAAATAAATAAAAGCCATGCAATACGCTGAAAATCCTGCGGTCGAATACAAAATTCATAACTTTTTCATTCTCAAGGGGATGAAACGATATTGGGAAACGTGCTGCCTTTGAGAATCTCGACGATTTTTGTACGTTTTATATGAGCCCGGTAGCCACCGGCGAGCGCAGTACTAATGCCGTTATACACTGCATCGTGGAGGGCCAGCAGCATGGCGAGGGGGAGTTGTCGACGTCGTCGTTGATTGCCGAGAGGCCGTCGTATATGGTTCGGCTACACGAAAAAGCCATTCTTTCATAAAGTACCCGCGGCGGGTAGTCAACTGTGGTGGGACAGACGGCGAAGGGAAGGGAAAGAAGGAAAAAAGGAAAGGCATGAAAGTGGTAGACAGGACGATGTCGAAATCCCGAAGATCCCTTGAACCCGCATCCGCATGACCCGAAAGATGTCGATGATAACTTACGGCATTTTCTTTCTTTCTTATTTCTTCTGTTTTCTTCGATTCCCCTATGAAACGTCACGTGGATAGGTAAAATTGCGCGAAAGGCTGTGGTGACTTTGAAAGGAAGGTTCATGAAGCGATGGAAAAGAACCGAAAGAAATCCAGCAATTAAAAAAACCGTAGGGGAGACCGGGGACAAAAGTAACACGGGTCAATTGTAACAAGCGGCTGCGCAACGCTGCGCAGCCGCTCGTTACAATTGAGAGCAACGAAGGGAGCAACATTATAGACATCACCTTATGGCATACAATTACCTCATAGCTGAGTTTTCAAAAGTACCAAATCACCGAAACCAAATGTGATTCGCGAGTGCAGAAGTGATTTTTCGTCTGTGCGGATCGCGTCAGCTAGGCAACACAATACTAAATACTAGTGCAAACAAGCACAAGGAATTGAAAGGTACATTTTTGCAGAACATTTTGATCGTTGAGACGATCTGTTTCACATTGTTGTTAACCGATGCCACAATAACTTTGCTAATAATCATGTGTGGAGTCGATTGTAACAGTCGATCCGGGTCAATTGTACCAGCAATAATTAATTTCTATCAATACCAATATCAATACCAATATATTTTATTTATTTTATTCTTACATTCTAAGCAATCAGCGATAATTTATACACTTATAATTTATAACCAGCTAATTGTAGACTGTAGACTGTAACATTTATAGTAAGGCTGTATAGTTAGGCCGGCTAAAATGTCTTAGCCGGGTAAAACAGTTTAGACGGCTAATACATTTTTTAATTTTTGAAATTTAAATTTACATTTTTCTTTGATAATGCACCCCGGTTTTATTTCTTAATAGCGGTCGGCGAAGGATTTCATTTCTTTCAATTGACCCCATCGCGGCCCAAATTCTTACCGAATTTTGTTTGTGTTTAAAGGGGCGGTGTTCGCAATTCCGTGCTACTTTCTGCTTGAGATTTTTAAAATAAATACCTAATACCAGGTTAATGGTACACCATTGGATGCAGAAGCGTTAGACTTTCGGGTTTGTTGATAAAAAAATAAAAAAGGATTTTTGTCCCCGGTCTCCCCTACTGCAAAGGCCGCTCAGTTTGTTAATTACTGGGGTCAGTGACTGACCTGTGCGAGTAGCTTTGCCAGTTAACACATCAATTTCCATTCCCAAACAAGAAAGAAAGGCAACGGTGTACTAAAAATTCATTTATTCGTGGGGATATTCGCTTTTTCTCACTTAGGTAAAACGACCTACCACTGCATCTTATATCGGACGGAAACTAATTTAGATTGTGATGAACCCACTCTTGCGAAACGGTTGGCTCTTGTTATAGCCTCCGGGTATATTTGTCGAGAGACTTTGAAGGGAACGTCCCGCACCATGACTTTTCCGTGGTGAGGGACAAGAAAGGCGAAGCGCTTCGGCTTCGATAATTATCAAACGAGGGAAATAAGAGAAAGGCAAAGTTCTTGTCGTTCCATCGCCTCTTCTACTTTCATTTACCTCGGTCGATGTTACCTTCTTTCGCGTTCCCTCTTACCTCCGCGTCCTTACATTCAATTCCCCCCAATTCCCCGATCGCAAAGTGCCCATTGACGAGCAGCTTCCTAATTTTCTCTATGGTGAATTAATTGATGAGTTAAAGAGAAAATTAGCTCGGATACCACCGATACTGTTCCTGCTTATCGGATCGTCGGTCATGCTGATGCCGCTGCCCAACAGTCCGGTCACGAAACCGATTCTGTGAGCAAACAGCCACCACAAGCCCCTCCCAGCGGTTCCTTGCTGCTGCTCTTACTAAAACATTGCAGCTCTCCCCGAGGGAATCCTAATCACCGCGGAGTTGGCGCGTCCGACGAGATACATATCAGTTTGCCGCCCCCCAAAGGTCCTTTATCTTTTATCATTTATCGCCCACACAAGTACCACATAAATGAAATCGCACTGTAATTCGTACTATTATTAGGTGTCTTATTCTTCTCTTCGATGGCGATTTTTGTTTTCCCTCGAACAAATTTATCTCGAAAACGTACACTCTGCAACATCCTGAAATTGAAACATTTTGTAACGCTAAGTAGCTCCCTTTATGGGGGATGCACGTCCTATGATCGTGCGTGACCGGCACCAACGTTCATAAATCGGTGACAGCGGACTTGTGTGCGCGAGTATGAGAAGTTTAATACGAAAGTTCGCGCCACTGGCATGCAACGACGTGACGCAACTCGTTTGCTCAATTATTTTTAATGCCCCGTAAATTCGGGTTAGCCAGAGCTCAGCCGAGAAACGAGAGTTCTCGAAGAGCGAGCGAGAGAATCTCCCCATTATTCGAAGAGCTTTTAAGCCAGCTTCCCTCTTACGTTTATTAGGAACCTCCTACTTTGGCAGACTTTTAGCCCCCCGATGCTACCACGTTCGCTTTACCCATCGACGTATACCTCAGGCTCGAACGACCACCGACCCGAGAGCAGCGGAGATTATTTTAGCCAAGCGCTTTCGCTTCTTCTTCTTTCCACTTTTGCTTCCGCTATCCCCATGCACTTCAGACATGCGTCTTTTATAAAGCCCCAGGAATCCTTTCCACTGCCGGCTAGCGAAAATTTACAAATTTAATATTTTCCAACCGCTCCCGATCGCCTTTATACCTTTTCGTGATGTACAATGGTTATCTTTAATTCAGGAGCCCCTGGCATTGAAATGCCTGAGCGAGGGGCTTCCACCTGTTGGCCTCGATACAATTAAAAAAACACTTGTTGAAAACAATGCGAGGCTGAATTTTAGTACACTGCATACGTCACCTACGCACTGTCAGTCTCTGACTAGGCTCCCGAAACATTATGTAAAAAAAATGTCTTTATGAACATTTATATACGACATACGACATTTGTATGCATGAGTCAATTTATTACATTTTTAACAGTTAACAATTAATGCTTAGTATATTAAATGAGACTTTATATGTTCAGTATGAAATGAGAAAAATTCTTTATAAAATTCGGTAATGCAAGAATAGTGGTACCATAAGTAATTTAGTTAGGGTCTCCCCGTGGGAGCATGAGCTACGATGTAAAAAATTGATTTCCTCTGGGGTTTCAAATCCAATGAAATATCCAATTTTATTATTACTATTTGTTATCCCCAGTCTGTAATTTTTTTGGCATATGAGTCGACGATTACTCTCGAGACGGTGGTATTGGTAAAGTTCATCTATGGAAAAATTTGAAATGCAAATGAAAGAAGCAAAAATGTTTATTTTTGGTAATTCTCAATCGACTAAAATCTTACCTCTAATTTATTTTCATGGTTAATCCATACAAATCTACTTGCGATGTCGAATTCTATGTAAAAGAGACACGGCAGCAATACTACTGCTATTATCAATAGTATACCACAAACTTTCGCGAATATTTGGCCAAAGGTTATTTGCTTAAAAGTTGAAAAAACACTGGAACAGATGATCCACATGTTGCCAGCATGAAGAGTAACTGTCTACTGAATGTTAGTCTGTCTTTCATTCCTGTATACCGGCTCGCAGCATTTCATGAATATTCATATAATGCTATAAATGTGAGATCTGCGAGTTAGTCCTGACATTCTTAAGCGTCAATACTCCTCACATTTTTGTATGTAGATTAAAATGATTATCGCTTTTAGCGTATTTCAAGATACATTCATGTTGCTTAACGAAGGCGTTGAGAAAATAACCATTTTAATATAATTAGGAAAAAACACTTTAGCATTGAAACTCATATTGGTCTCGTGGTTATCAAAAAATGTATAGGGGAAACGGGGGCAAAACTGGCACTATCTTCACTTTTTTTTTATAAACAACTTTTTTCAATTTCTGATGTTCATCACATAAGAAAAGTGCGGAAAATAAGTCAAGTTGATCAAGACAAGAAAAAATCGACCGAAATTGAAATTTTTCAAACATATGTTCAGATTTTTTTTTCAAAGATTTGTTGAGCAAATTAATTTTTTCGACAAAATGTTGAACACATTAATTTCTCCTTATTTTTATGTTTTTTAGATTTTTTATGCAATTAATTTTTCGCATGATTTTTTATTAAATCAATTTTTTAAATTTTTATAAAAAAGTTTCGTATTATTACCGTGTTAATAGCTTATGTTGTCTGTACGACGTTTCCATCTACAACGATTGCCACTGCGTAAGCTCCAACCTCTAGCAGCATCGCTTCAAAGTTGGAATTCCTTCAGTTATCGACCACTCGGTGGCGTCTTTTGCTGAGCGTCGTGAACTTTGTTATGCACAGTGCCATTGTATGACTTACTACTTTGAACACGCTCAAATGCAGGTGAAGCGGTTGCCTCTATTGTTTATTTACCTTTGTAGAGGAAACATGGTGAAAATGTACGTTACAACTACGAATAGACTGCCATGGAGTGATGTTGTCGTGGCAGGCGCGGTGAAGCCTGTTGTCTATATGATAGGGCAATGAATTATACCGAAGCCTCACGACAGTTCGCGGTTCCTCGAACGGCGATTACAGACCAGTTCAAAGAAAAGTTACTTGAATGGAGTCCACAATTATAGTTCTGCAATAATAAAAGCAAAGACTTGGCAACTTCATTTCATATTCTTTATTAAAACTTGCCTTTAGTTTAGATTATAACAAAATTTTGTCAGTGTGGTAATAATGACAAATAAGTCGATCAGATAGAATTGTGTTATTATTTAAACAATCTTTTTCCGATTTTGTTTCCTCATAGAGGAAGTTATGTTTTTATTAAGAAAAAAATCGAGGTTTTAGTGTCAGAGTACTTAAAATAGTTCAAAACGGTGAGAAATGCGTTTTTAACTGGCGTCCAGATGTGTGTGTATGCGTGTGCGTGCGTGCGTGCCGATTTTATGGAATTCTGATATTCTTGAAAAATTACTAAAAATGGTCTAATTCGAGTAAACATGGAGGTATCAAGCTGATATTTGACACGGGAATGAATTAACAGTGTACAATATTTCGTATTGAATTTGGCGAAAGTGGATCGAACCGTACAGATTTTATAAGATTTTGAAATTTTTCGGAAAATGTTTATTTTTCGTCCGACGAGAGTTTCTCCATCGAATATCACTCCAGGAGTAAACTAAGTTCGAGATTCGGAATCAGCGGCGTAGAGGTACAGAAAAATGCATTCGACATGGCCGCAAACGGTGAATGGTGGATAATTGACTTAATGATTAAAACATATATTTCTCTAAGACCCCATATTTTCATTAAACGAAGTGGAGGTACAGATCCGACAAAGTGAAGCGCTACGTTGGTATATTTTTCCGCGCTTTGCAGAAAGGTCAAACACGACGTTCACGCTGCAAAAAGTTGAACATTTTTATTTTCATATGGCTTCTTCATAAAACTTGCAGATTGAAATTTTAATATAACTTTCTCATATTGTTCCTTTCTTCGCAAAGATTCCTCTCTGAGGAAGACAACAACAAAAGACATTACAGAAAATATTTTCTCATAGAAGAAACTTTGCGAATAAAGGAGCATTATGAGAAAGCCATATGAAAATTTCAATTTTCAAATTTTCATTTAGCTTTCCTTTCCGCGTTATTATTGATATAATAGACGTCGGTATATGATAAAAAATCAATGAAGAAAAAATTATAATTTTTAGACTTGATGCCCGTTTCACCCCAATTTTTTTAAATTGGAGGTTCCCGTTTTGCCCCCCTGCATCGCAAAGTGAGCAAACATTGAAAGTAAAGACCGGATAAAAAAAATAAAAAAAATTCATTGGCTATTGCGCTTTTGATAAAAATTTTCTTTCCCCCCTTCTATACTTTCCATTTACATACCTCCACCAAAAAGCCCGAAGTTGTTTTTCATCGCGAAGCGAATCCCGCAAGTCGCTCGAAACTTTCCGTTTTCACCCCATCGGTGTGCCTCCATCTCGCGCACACAGCGAAAATGCCGAGATTAAAACTGCGAAAAGCCGTTCTCACCGAATAATCGGGGCTCGAACTGCCTCCAGCGAGAGACTTTGGAGGGCGGCTCTCCGCGTTGCCTGCGGTTCGGCGCCGGCTCACTTTTCTTCGTCTCTTAATTCTCCACACCCCTCGAACCGCCGTATATCCCTCAGCGTGCCTCTCGTTCCCGTCCCTCACGTCTGGGGGGCCAGCCTCGAGCACGAAGAGCTTCGAGAAATTATTGAACCACCGGCATCGAGAGGTTCCATCGTTCTTCGACATTCTCGGAGCTATGGAATTGCGCTTCGCTTCTTCGCGCCCTGTAGTCAGCGTCGGGGTAAGCCTCGGCTATCTTGCAACATTTTTTCCCTCCCTTGACCCATTAATATTATACATTTATACATCGCGATAAAATTTCCATAATTCATCCTAATGCTATACATAGATACATAGCATCCTAATGCTATGTATCTATGTTCAACATTCAAGAACGTTTCCAGCACATAAAAACCGACCCAAAAAGTAGTTTGATTAATAAAATATCGAGTCCGCAGTTTCCACGAGTACACCGTGTGACGACTTTCGATATTAAATCGTCAGACGAGTCGTACTACGTGAAGGAAATGGTGAAATGTCGAGCACGGAGAAGGTTACTTTTACACGGCTAAATTGCATTATCATTTTTTATAGCCCCACGTGAGTCTTGTCGGAAATGCTTTTTACATTGAAACGGCGTTTTTTTTACTTTGCCGAAGTTCCATAAATAATTCAAAAAATTTCTGCCAATGCAGCTCCAACACAGACTCGACTGTCACAATGTAGCCGGGTCTTCCCTACTCTCTGGCGGCGTTTCTCCTCCGGCCACCTTCACCAGTCATTCCCTCGTTTTCCATATTCGCCCGATCGTGTATTAACATAAGGAGGATTCAATATTCGCCGCAAGGAGTTAATTAATTCATATTCCCGGGATGTTTGAAGAGATGAAATATCGGATCGCTCATTATTGGAATTTCTTTCAGCGCCCGAGGGTGTACAGAAATTTCCGGGATTTTCAGAAAAGAAATAATGTATGCGTCAGGGTTTGGTCTCCGCTTCTGCTTGTCGATGCGTTTCTCTTTGGGTTGATTAAGCATCAGAAGTCACTGCAGATGCAGCGGTGCGTACGAACCTCGGGGGACAATTGCGGGGAGGTTGAAATCCGAATGGGGTAATCTAGTTAGGTTTACTGACCACGAATCACGTTTCCCTGTTATCCTATATAGCCTCTGACATGACTTCGACGAGGTTTATTGTTCGCTACCCTTTGACCGCAGTCTTCGTTTATAAACCTGTCAATTTTGCCCGATCCGACGAAATTATCGCATCGTTCATCGGTGCCGCGACGACGGTAATGCCGTATAGTTAGGGCACGGAGTTGAGCGCAGAATGGGAATGTAGCCCAGTAGATTAGACGGTTGTTCAATCAATTCTGCATCGCCGAAAATCCGATACATAAATAACATGGAACAGAATAGTGATTGTGCTTGTGACGTAAAAAAGGGTAAGAAAGGTTTGAGACTTACATTGAATAAACATTTCTTGTCCACAATCTTTTTCTCGTCACTTTGCCATTTCTTGCTTGTTAAAAGTACGATTCCTTGATACAAAAAAGGCATACTGTGAAATTAGCAAGAAAAAAATGGTGAATCTTGCCGCCAATTTTCGTTAAATATACAAACTTTTTTTATAGCATTTAGCGGGTTGCGATGCCGAAGGCGATAATTTCTTTCCTTCGCCCGATCAAACTCGCTCACCTCCACTTTCCCAAGCGTTCGCTCCAAGCGCGAGTAAATCGACGGCCGTGGGGGCTACATTGGATTCCAATATTTCGATAAAATCTCGTCGACTCGTCAATCGCACGACAACGACCATTATAATTGTAATGCATAAATAACAACGACCAAAATAATTATAATGCATAAATAACAACGACCATAAATAATTATAATAACAATTTAATTATAAAATTATTCAATTAATCATAACATTTATAAATTTACATAAAAAAAATTATGGAACCTTTTTGAGCATATAGGCTGCAGCATAGTAGACACAAGCATGCCGTTTACCGATTCGTTATCACATTCATTAGCAAGAGTGACGATTCGCATCAGGTGTAACTGGGCACTGTATGCACGCTAACTTCCGGCCGATCGGCGAATAAGCGACCCTGGAAATTAATGTAAAAGCAAACCCCCCATATTTATCTCGGTAACGTTGACAGGTGGAGCGCCGCCGCGCGTCTATTGATTGGTACACCCCGACCTAGCCCTCTCGCTTCCACTCTCGTACCACACCGTCCACCCTCTCAGTCTCGTTTCATCCCTTCGCCGCCTCACTCGTATTCCCATCGATTCTCATCACCCTCGCTCGTTCACTCTGCATCTCTCCCCTTCCATCGGACTTCTCCTCTCCCTCTCTCTTTCTATCTTTCTCTGTGCGCTTTTGTTTTCAACCCAAGCTTTTCAAGCTTTCACTCGTTTCTACGCTTTTCAACTCGGTCTTTCTCTTGTTTTAGTATATTCAATGGACAACAAGCTTTTTGTCTCTCTTCGCCCTTTTCTCCATCTCTCTTTTGCTCGGCCGTTGTGCCCTTTGTATTTCGTCTCGTTACGGGACTCGCGTCAATCACCGCACATCGGCTCATTTGACTTTGTTCCATGATAGTATAGCGCACACATACGATTAAGTCTTTCCATTGGGCTAAATCATTTGTGCATCGATGTTTTTTTTTGTTTTTTTCCGGCTTGCGTGCCTGATTGAAAACTGGATGTGTACAATGGCGCGGTTGAATGACTATAGAATATTCAATGTAGTAGACTGGTACACTGCGAATTTTATACACACGGCGAGTACTTCGTGGGCAGTCACAATGTAGGCAATTACGATGGTGTAGACGAATTGCTGTATGGTACATAAATGATCGCATAACAATATCGTATATAATTCGAACCGTGGTAACGTTTGTAAAATTTCGAACAATTGACCGGAAAATTTGTGCAGTCGTTACACATGGTTACTTCACAGTAAGCTTCTATCGGCCCGACGTCTGGCTGTGATTTTCACAAAAATAATCGACGCGTCGGTAGAAATTTTGTGAATTTAAAGATTGGACGCCAGAGCCTAATTACAGAGATTCAAGTAGCACAGACATGCCGGGTCAGATAATAATTTCAGAATGTTCATAACAAATTACTGAAAAAAAAATTGTGCAACAAGTCACCCGGCAACCAATTTTTTTTTTATTACGAAAATGATTTGTTAATTTTTCGGAATACGTATGAATTTTTTCAGAATTTTATCTAATACTTGAAAATTGCGATTTTAAACAAATTTTAACATAAAGGAAACGAATAACATTTTGGGAGCATTATTATGGACGAACAATCTTATCAGGATCTTCCATATGCTTGATTGTTTTCAGATTTTTATCCGATCATGAAGTGTTTGTAATTCTCTTTTATTCCTCTCAAACTTAGGCGGCGTCAGTCATTGCGCTAGTACTACCTTAAGTTGCATCTTAGCCTTATCAGAGATATTTTCGCACATATGCGTTCTTTTCCTTATATTTTTTATGACGATCCTGCGACACGCTGAAGACATATCGAACGAAGTTATAAACGTTCTTTATAGTAGCTCGGTATACGGCGGATTACGTAGACGAGGTTCCGTGCGGGATTCTCGATAGAAGAACCCCCAACCCGTTCAAACCACTCTCGCTTTGTTTCCTTTGTTTCCAACACTTTGCTTCGCTTTGTTTGACTTTGTCGTTCACCTCCGCGCCGCGCGCTTCCACCAGACGCGTCCGGCCTCGTTTGTCAGCTTTGACTTTCGTGTCTGATCGGTTATCAACCCGATCGGACAGAGCGCGTACTCCGCTACGGGCTACCAGACACGCTTCTCCTTCCACCCGAAACCTCCTCAACTGCAACGATTCCACCATCTACAATATTCTTCGAGTAACTGGCCGTGTAAGCATGTTTCCGCGATCACGAAGCATGTAATTACGATCGACAGAGCCCGGAGGCCCTGCGGAGGGTAAGAAGACTACGGAATTCAGACCGAGAGTCGAGGGAGCTCTCGGTCCTCCTTCCCTCGACTCCCTCGCTCGACTGAATGCCCAATCGAATATCGCACATATTCTCTCGGTAATGTTTTTCACTTTGTAAATCAAGATTCTCAGACTCGATAACAAATCAAATTAAGGGAATACGTCACCCAATGACTTTTCTACTTTTGGAACTACAAATCACAAGTGTCATACAGCAAGAAATAAGGTTTTTGTAAATAATTTCTAATAATTTTTTTCCCCACATGGATTCCGAGATACACGAGCTTACAGAAGATATTACAAGTTGAAGGAGCTTCGAACCTGTATATGAACAGATACCTAGACCTGTACTATTGCTATCAACGTGCCCCCCACCACCCCCCACCATTAAGAAACGGCGATCGTTGACGTATTCCCTTAAATGACAAATTCCAGTCTCTAATTTTACGGACACATTTTATCGGACCGTCGGTCCAGTCCTCATTGCCGTTGGCTGGTAGACTTATTGATTAATAGACGTAAACTGGTATCAATGTTATAATATCTGAAATTCAAAGTTTCGCAATGGAGTCCTCCACAGTATCAGTTTTGGTTGTAAACTTATTCAACATGTATTAATCCAACACAGTACAGGTATCAAACCGATTCGGAGCAACTTTGGAGTTTATTACGGTGGAATGTATCCAAGCAGAGCGACCATTTACAGCGGATGCCGTCCAGTAGGTAGTACTGTGCACACGGCGTGATGTGCAGTGGCAATGTACTGGCGTTACAGGTATTACCAACTATTAATGCCGAAACGGATAACGGTAATTAGGTGCGAATGCAGTCAACGACTAGTTGCGCGGGGTTACTACAGATCACGGTAATGGCGATCCTGCTCTACGACAGGACATTGCATACGGTCTTAATGCCAACAAACCTCCGAATGCGCTTCCATCAGTATTTCGTCCAGCACTTCGGCCGGATGTGTTACCGAGATTGTGGCTTATCGTCGAAAATTCAAGCGCTAACAAATAAAATAATAAATATACATTTTAACGAAACCGACAGCGGTGGATGCGCCGTTGGCGCACGGCTCTGGTGGTCTCCCAAGTCAAGCACAATCGCTCGCCGTCAGTGCTTGGATGGGTGACCGCTTATCCGTGCGCTAGCTGGCCCATACTGATGTCAATATCTATGTAGAATATCGCCAGCTGTACCGACATGGGTGTTCCGCAGTTTCCCTGTGCCTTCGGCGAATGCGGTACAGTTAGGGGGAAGTAAGTCGGCTGCGGACACACGGAATTAGAGTAGGTTAGCGAAGTGCGGGTAGGAAAGTGTTAGAATAGGTTCACAGTTAGGCTAGGGGGGAGCTAAGGTAAAAACCCCTAAGGGGTATACCTGGAAGGGACATTAATAAAAAATAAAATACATTCCAACGAACGAATACTGATGACAAATTAATTTTTTTTGTTCACAGGTGCAATTTTCGAACAGGGCACGGAGGAAGTGCAGTCGGCATTTAAATTTGCGCTCGCGAATCACAATCAGAACAACACGACGCGACGATTCGATCTGCTAGCCTACGCGGACGTAATCAACACCGCCGACGCTTTTAAGCTCTCCCGTCTGAGTGAGTACAAATATATTTTTTTTGTTGTTCTTAAGATTCGAATATAAATTCACGGAATATTTGGGTTAACTTCCGGCATAATGAGAGCGCCAATAAACTGTCCAGGTAAAAAAATTTAGCAGCTGTCCTCGAATTGCAATTTTACGTCGACCATGATAGCTGTGAACGACCGTCGGGGTAATTTTTATCGATGCACACTGTGAATTTTACCCATTTCATACACTTCGTTAAACTCCGTAACAGCGTCGTTCATAATCATACAGCAGACGCAGGTGCTCGGGTGCGGGGGAATTTCCACTTTAGCTCTAATGAAAACCTATAGTTGCTCTAGTGGCTTCCGGATTTTATCGTACATAGGCATCAAGGGTGTATGGAATGAGTTTGAACGAGCTTACATAAAGTTTGCCGCAGATAAAAATCACCGATGAATTTTTCTTTTTTCGTCGACCCATTTTTAGTGGCGTAGCACGTTAACGGAAACTGATTCATAATCTAGTAGCGGCTTTTGTTAAACATTTTTTTGTGCATATGCTACGTTACTCCAATTTTTTCACATTTAATTAATTTTCATCCAGCATTTTTTGTTTTTCCCTCTAGACTAACGGAAATTGAAACGGAATTGAAACTCAACGGGCGACTCTTTGCTCGTCACAAAATGCAGTTAAAATACATTGAAAGAATATTATCCTGTCTTTCGATACGTATTTCCGATTCCTCGACATCTAGATGTCAATAGTCGTTACTGCCCACCCTATTATATCGATACTCCAACACTTTCCCAGCGTTCTGCAGAAACCAAGCGGTACAGTGTAGAAAGAAAAGAGATAAGAGAGTGGCTTCTGATTCGTTTGTGTCATTGCCTCGTGACGACGGAATTTCATTCGGACGGACAGAACAAGGATGAAAGCCTGTACAGAGCCCAGTGAAATGGGTGATGCTTTCATTCCATTCTTCACTTTCGTTCTTTTCTCTTTATATTTTTCTTTCGCGTTTAACGGAGTGGCACAATGTTAGTAGATAAAATCACCGTGACGTTCGCAGCTTCTTGTCCGACATCAACGAGTCAATTTTCTGCTACGGTTTACGCTTTTCGGTAAGAAATACTCTCTGCTTCGATACACTGCCGACCTATCCGAAGCACATTGAAGGAAAAAACATGGTTTTATCTTGGTCACAAGAAAAATTAAAAAAAGAACATGCCGTGATCCGAACTGACCCTAAAATCGGTCTTGGGAATTTTTTTCCCCTCAACACTTCAAGCCTAAAACGGCGGCATTATTTTTTACTATAAGATGGCGACGCGCTGTTTGTGTGCCGTCTAACTGCCAATATGTAGCCACCGTCAGAACGATGTTGCTATCAACAACATAGAGCAACAAAATAACACCATGGGAATAGACAAACTCTTAACATCAAAATTATAACGGAAAAAATAAATAATTTCTGAAGAGGACCCCAACCAGGGTCGAAACGTAACACAAAGCCTCTTCATTAACACCCTGAAGGAGAGGAATGACAATAGACCGTTTCGAAGCCGAAACAAAGCGAAGAGAATTATTTTCTACCGATCAGGAATTCATCACATATTTTACTCCCAGCTCAGTACTCGGCATGAAAACTCGCGACAGAAATATTATTTTTTGGCTTTACCATTATAAAAACTTTCCGGAGCGTGCGAAGAACGCTGATGCCGCTGGTTATTTAAAAACGAGAATTTAATGGGCGCTCCGTGCCGGCAGATTAGCGGCGGCGTATTTATTTTAATATAATACATATTATTGCGATGCTGTTACGCCACACAGAGAATGGAGATAGTCGGGTGGCCCGGAGCCCCGCGGTCGTCCTCAGAATTTGGGTGGGGTCCAAGTGGCGAAGAGGACAAGCATCCGGAAGGGGGCCGTACACATTATGGTACTTAGCAAAGCTGCACTAATTGTATTAATGCTCGTTGGTTTGCTCGGAGATAGGAGTAGCAGGACGCGAGGGAGTGAAGGGTTAACGGTAGGACTCAGTTATATAATCCCTTGCCTAACCATGTCCTTCGCCAAATCTATTATCCCTCGGGATACTGTGCTTCGGGATGAGTACACGCCATACCCTCCGCGATCCTTCAAATAGCTTCGTGATGAACGCACTTACCGAACGGGTTAACCGACCGTACGGATCATCAGCTACGTCATCTTGAGCAAGTTTCTCAAATACGCGAACTACAATATATTATGCAAATGTGCATGTATTAAGTAAAAAGTCTCAGTTCGTTGAAATACGGTATGGTAATTCGTAAGACGATTTTAATAGGTGCTATTCATCATTTCCGTAGGATACAAAATGTTGAGTGCCCAAAAAGTAAAAGGTAACGTTATCTGGGCTAGGAAGGAGCGAAAGGTTGTACGCAGGAAATCTACGAGGTTCACTCTCGTCGTACAGATTATAACTATATCTTGAGGTACACCTATACCACGTAAGAATGGAGCGAGAGGATATAGGAAGAGCAAGAACTCTATGCCATATACCGTATAACCGGTACCTCCGCATCTTAGCGGAACATAATAGCCATCTATCACTTTTCGGTGCATATCGTATAATATCCTGTTCGGATTCTTCGGCGGGCGCAGATCCCCGCGGCCAAAGGGTCTATACAGGGGTAGCTGGGGAGTTGCGGTGCGCGGGCAACGTTGAATCTATGCTACATATACATCTATATACCCGTAGTATACGCGGGAGGTTGAGAGGAGACTTGGTAGCCAGGGATGGCATAAATCTGCTGAGGGCTCCCCAGGGTATTTCCCTTCTTTCCTACGCCAACCGCGCCACCATCACCACCTCTACTATCATATCGTCGACTACTGCTGGGGCGAAAGACTGGAAGCCAGACCTTTCGCAAGTTGCGAACGAAAAGGAAAGAAGACGAGGAAAAGCGAGGGTCGACCTACCCGCTAACCTATGCCCGCCAAGCCGCGGATATCTTATGCCCGTCCTCGCGCCTTGTCTACAAACCACTAAGCTCTTTCTACCCGCCGTACCTATAGCGTGGAAGTAGGCAGACGCGAGATGAATTCGGAGGTTCAATTCCCATCGGTTTATCCCTCCCTCAAAGGTGCGAGACCACATAAGGCGGCACCCGCGGATCCGGGAGCGGTAGTGGGAAACCGATGATTGTAGGTGGTAGTCGAAAGGCAGAAGCACAGCATACAGAACCAAGCTGAACCCTATACTCAATATCTGATCCTACCCCGTGGCCCGACGAGGCATAACCACCGCTATATTACTCGAGGTAATTACATATCGAGTCAGTCGTATTGAGCCTGAACCGGTCGACTTGCCCCATGGACTCCACCTATGCCGGTCGCGGCCCCCAGGATTATGAATTCGCGACAGTGCAGCGCATGTAGTAGCAGTTCTGTAGAAGACGCGATAGGGACGACAGAAGAGCTCCGGGGTCTCTTCGTCTACGACCATAGTCATAACGATATCTATACGAACAGTCATAACGATTCTATATGCAGCAGACGTCGCAGACGACTAGCTCTAGGTAAATACCCGGACTACGTGACGTATTCAGACAAGCGTCTCAAGGGGAAGCGGAGATGTCGCGGAGCAGCATTCGTATGCAGGCGGAAACGCGTCATTTCCGATTGTCATTTCTTAAGCGTCGTCAGCCTTTGTCGTTTTTGCCGTCTTCCAGTTTTCCGCGTCTGCCAATCATCCCTCCTGTTGCAAGTGGACCTGTTCCGGAAGCTGTTCAAAGTTATACCTCTAACATCATTATAGGATACCCGGGTGTCTATAGTGCGTTGGATCTTGAGGAATGATCTCTCGCGAAAGGCTTCATCCTCCTCATTCTCTTCGTCGTTCCGGGGTCTTCGGTATAACCTATGGAAACTTCGGAATTAGGTTGCCCGGCACGCGCACCGGACCAAAGATGGTTCGTGATCGAAGATTCAAGTAGAACGGTGAAACCTCGAGAGCCTGATAGGCACAAGCGCTCGAGGAGACTGCTATGCTGGTCGACTGGATGCCTTTTTCACGCCTTGTTTAAAACTTTCGAATCGCCACTCTACCGACTTTTCTCGCGAGTCGAGTATTCGCTTCGTCGTTCGCTCGCTATAGTCGAGGCATGCAGTCTGCGCACTGAGCGCGCTCAGGAATAAGGCGAAAGCGCGAGACGGGAAGCAGCAGGCTTGACTTTGGAACTGTACGAATCCAGGGTAACCCAGAACTTGCGGCAAGGAAATATCTTTCCCGAGGCTCGGAGACGCGCGAACTGTGTGTATATACGCGTTCATCCAAACTCCGCGTAGCAGGTAGCAATGGGTAGTCACTCACTTTCAGCGACGAGCGTATACGCCTAAAGGCGAGTGTTCATCTGCGCTAGAACCCATCCCACAAGTCGGCAGGAAAGAAGTGCGAGACCAGAAGGAAGAAGACGAAGAGCTTCGAGCAATTTGTGAACTTTGCGCTCAACAAGAGTTGCATCACTCAGTCACTACTTTCACTCACTCTTAGTCCTTCGAGTTCTTTTAGCGAAGTCTCTTCGGCTGAAAGCTTCGCAAAATTTTTGGAAACATTTTCCATGCGAAGTGCCTCAAAATCGAGCAACAAATCACACGAAAACTCAATACTCATTTAGGGTCCCTTGAAAACCCGGGACGAAACGTACCAGTGCGAAATTTAGTTAGCTTTCAGTGAACCTGAGACTTAATATGCCGTTTTCTCGTTCAAAATAATTATCAGCGTTGATTACCAAATTGTTATAATTTTTTTCGCGATCTTTAAACAATGATTACCCATGCAGCGTATCGAAAATAGAGATGAACAGATTAATCCCATCTCAATAGCACCTCGAATAATACCGTCTTGATTTCTCCAGAGAAAACTTCCTGATCACACCACAATTTCCGCCCTACGAGCAGTATATTCTCAATACACAATATCCTCTGATGAAATAAACTGGGGCGGTGGTGCCCACGCGAGATCTTGTTAGCTTACCTCGGCTACGTCTAACTTATTGCTGTCATTACTCCGCCGGAAGTTCGCTACGTTGGAGCTTGCAAGAAGAAACAGAGCCAAGCGGCGAGAGGCCGCCAGTGCGCGGTGGGTTGAGAATGACGACAAGAGCTCGTTCGTTGAACTTAAAATTGATCCTCCCTTCAATGCCCGGAAGGAAGGAGAAGCTCGCGCCGAAGACGTGTAAGTCCTTAATTACAGTTAGGTATCTGCCAAGGGTTCGTCGAAGGGGATAAGAGATGAGCGGAAAAGAGGAGGCAGAGAGAATCCGAGACAAGAAGGATGTGAGAGACAGATCGAAGAGGGTTGTGTACATCAGTAAAATGTAAAGAAGAAGTTACACAAGAGGATAGGGTTGCGAGTTGTAACCTTTGAGTTAGCCCATCCAGGTAAAATACATATATGTGCGGAGACAGACACCAACATCCGGTTTCTCCCGACTTGACATCCACAAATGTTATCGAAGCATCACAGGTGGGACAGGTTGAAATTTTACCAGGAATTCAAAACCATAAGGCAGTAAGAAGCGCGACGTCTATCCCGGCGACTGCCTCCGAAAATACCCCGGAGATATTTACCGGGTAAAAACATCGGGGCGGTGCTCACCCAACAGGGAGCTCACCGCACCTTCTCGTCCAACTCGAGACGTATCCCGGATTCTTACACCACTTCATCTTCCTCCGCCGGGAGAGAGTCTGAGCGAGATCTCGTCCCTCGTTTCCTTTCCCAAACGTTTCCAGAGCTCATATAGTCTCCGTGGCTCGAGGGTATACCGAGGGTGGTTTTTACACCTGGTCATTAGGAGCAGTACCGCAAATGTCTCCGCATGAATTCTAATGCCCCGTTGTCGGTGGTGCTTGGAAAGCCCGCAACGCCGGTAATCCTGGCTAGTTTCCGCGGCTCACCGGCCACCGACGAGACCAAGCGGCACGTTCACGCCAACCCACCGGAATTTATGTGTACGCGACCAAGCTCCGGCGGTAGCACGGATAGCGGGGGCTGGTACAGCCTCTTGCTTCCACTGCACTAAACTTGCTTCCTGAAAACGTGGAAACGTTTCTGGCCACCGGGAAAAGCACCCTTTCGTTGGATACGGCATATACATGTATATAGCTACGTGTCTAGCCATGGATTTTCATAAGATCGCCCTGGAAACTAATAGGATACCTCGGAATCGTTCCGACCAATTTACGACCATTGCATTTCGGATTCTGCCGAGTACAAACCAATACGATTACACTCTGCTGCTGGGGCAAGTAAGGGACGCTGAAATCCCTCTGCAGTTTCGAAAGCCACGAGATTCCTCCGCATACAGCCGGAGGATTCGCGTAATGCGAAATTAATTGGAGGCAATTATACATGACGAACAACGGGTTACTTCAGCCTAAGCGGAGAAAGTACGGCTTTTCGTTGATTCATATCTCATACTTTGCTTCGTCATAAAGAAACTCCAGGTTTTAGTCAAAGAAACAAAGTCGAATTGTGCCCTTAATGTTGCCACATTCAAAAGTAAAATGTAGTATGATTCTTGGCAGTTGGTAACAAGTTGGTGCACCAATGGAATGCAACGATAATTTATATTTCTTCGTCTATCACCCAGAAAAAAATTTATTTGACGACCACCGTTTATTAAGATCAAGTAAAATATTTATTTGATTTAAATCAATATTTATTTAATTTAAGTAACTATTTACTTAATTTAAGATTAAGTAAAATATTTAAATAAAATAAATATTTTACTTAATCTTAATAAACGGTGACCGTCAAATAATTTTTTTTCTGAGTGATCAAAGGTCAATGACGTTGTCGCCGAACGTGCTGCTTTTTAGCGTGACGTATAATATGTGACAGTGCTACGTTGAACAAGTCACAGAAACAGTGATTAAATAACGTCTACCGTATATTTGAAAAAGCCAGGGATTACAATCAATCGAAGGCTCGGATGCCGTTCGATGAAAATAAAACTGGAATAACGCGCGGTGGTACGAAAAAAAAGAAAATGAAAAATTGAGGCAACAGAGTTCAACATCCGGTCGCAGAATCGATGAACCTTTCGAACGAGTGCCTAACTGCCACAGTGTTATCCCGGTTATCTGTCGCGAACCAAACTGCTAGTGCAGTCAGTTCCGAATGGTTTATTGCTCGTTAGATGTAATGCGATCGACGACACACCGGGGATTCCATGCCGATTTCGTTTCTCCTGTTTTCCGATCAATCCGGACGAATCGTGTTCGGATAAAGTCCTTATCGTTGGACTGGCTCACCCGACCGTCCAATGAATGTCGAAAAAAAAAATGTATAAATCGAAAAATGTGACGCACGAGAGCGTGACTATGAACGGGGATTTGACGTATGCGTATGAGTCGTTCCAGTTTCGTCGCACGGACACCGCTCGATTCTTCGATACATTCCGTATACAGTATCCCGACTTTATTCGTATACGGAAATGGCCGAATATTGTTTTAAATCCTTTATGACCGACGAACAATGAGACTAGATAACACACTTTCGCATTGTTTTACCTGACGGATGGGTGAATTGCGTCAGTCAACTAGCTGTTCGAATATCGCTTCCGACCAGTTATTCCGGCGGCGAAAAGTGTGAAGCTCGAGACCGAGGAAAGTGGCAACGCAGAGGCTGGAGAGTTTGCTTCACGGTGGAGTGTTGTCGACGGTTCCTCGTCGTTTAAACGAAATTTCTCCCTCTACCTCGGCGGTTGCGTAAACAAAACTCTGGCGAACGATTCTCGCAGCGGGCGTAAAGAGAGCAGAGACCGGCAAACGGAGGCGAGAGACGGTACAGATAAGGAAACGAGGTAGTCGGTGAAGAAGGAATGCTGTGGAGGAGGAATCGCGAGTTGAAGATTTGGGTCCACGTACAGGCGCATTCCCGCTAGCCTGAGTTTCGAATCGAGTCACGACTGTTGACAAATTCCACTGCGGCAAAGTGCGAGAAGGGACTCGGAGAGAAGCGGAACGAAAGAGGGGTGGATGGCACCACCCGCTTTCACGATGAACTGCCCGGAGGTAATCCCGACGCGCGAAAGCGAATGGAGAAAACTCTTCTCTCCCTGTCCCGTCGTCGTTCTCCCTTCGTTTCATTCGCCTTGCTGCTTTCTCGGAGGTGCACTTTCCCCACCATCGGGAAGACTGAACAGCGGCATTACTTCACTCTCTGTTCTTCGCTCGCGTCCTCCCGTAAGTTCGAGGCGTCTCATACAGAATCAGATATGAGAGCACTGTTGGGTGCAAGCCTTGCTGGGTGTACGGACTCCCCGAGCAAATTCGGTTTACTAGTACGGATGTACTATATGATTCGACGGTACTCTATAAGAGTTTTCGTCTCTCCGCATTTACATACGATTTGTCTTTGCATATTTCCCTGGAGTGGTGAGACGCGTAAGGAACAGCAATGCAAGAGAGAGCTTGCGAATACCGACGACTGGGTAATAACCGCTGGGTGGGCTTTAAAGACCTTTAAAGATCTACTTCATTTTCAATCGTTCAGTCGTTTAATGTTAGGGGAGACCGGGGACAAAAGTAACAAAAATCCTTTTTAATTTTTTTACCAACAAACCCGAGAGTCTAACGCTTCGCCATCCAATGGTGTACCATTAACCTAGTCTTAGGTATATAGTTAAAAAATTTCAAGCAGAAATATGCACAGAATTGCGAACACCGCCCCTTTAAACACTGACGAAATTCGGTAAGAATTTGGGCCGCGGTGGGGTCAATTGTAACGGGTAGTGGGGTCACTTGTAACATCTTCCTGCGTAAAGGAAATCCTTCGCCGATCGCTATTAAGAAATAGAACCGGGGTGCATTAGCACAGAAAAACTTAAATTTAAATTTAAATAAAAAAATATATATATTTGTAGGCTAAGCCATTTTAGCCGGCCTAACTATACAGCCCTACTATAAATGTAATATTCTACAATTGGTTGGTTATAAATTATAAGTGTATAAATTATCGCTGATTGCTTA
>JAPYZD010000398.1:0-39006 GCA_030522725.1 Ichneumoninae sp. B BG-2022a | reverse complement strand
ACGCACGCACGCACGCACGCACGCACGCACGCACGCACGCACGCACGCACGCACGCACGCACGCACGCACGCACGCACGCACGCACGCACGCCAGCTAAAAATCACATTTCTCGACGTTTCAGACTATTTTAAGTACTCCGACACTAAAATCTCGAAAATAAAATTTTTCACGAAAACAAAGCTTCCTCTATGAGGAAGCAAAACTTGTAAATTACCAGCAACATACTAATCACGTTAACTCGCTAATTTTGTAGTCAATTACAGTTATTTGTAGAAACAAATACAATTTTCTACGGAAAACTATTGCTTAATACGATCAAAGAATGACGATAACTTCTTACAAAAATTGACAACTACCTACAAACATGTTCCAAATCTCGTCTTTTTTTGAAGATAGTTGTAAATCGACAGCATTTCAATGCTGACGATCTACAACTATCAACAAATAAATGCCATATTTGGAATATGGTTGTAGGTAGATGTCCAATTTCGTAAAAAGTTGTAGATTTTGTTTTTTTAATTTGTTATTATTTAACGTCGCATCAACGGCTATGGTTATTAGCAACGGGACCTACTGTTTTTTCTTTAGCGGGAACCGTATCACTTTGGGGGTTACTGATTATGAGTGAATGTTAACTGTACTTTTGGATGTCAGTAACAGTTGGTCTTCTAGGTTTGCTTCACGGCGCCGGAGCTACGCCACCTCGATTATTGGCTGTAAACATTGGACGTCTACTGACATATATATCGGCTATTACACGATAGATGCCAGAGCTACGTCGGTTCGCAATATTTTTCTGCCAGCAACACTACGGCACCAGGATTCGAACCCGAGACCTCCCGATACTTTGTTCTCGAGGCTAGTCATAAGCCATAAGCTCTAATCATAAGACCAAAGTGATCGGTCAAGTGGTAGTTGTCCGCATTATTTCGATTCCATCAAGCTCTAGTTTTCCGTAGAAAATTGTAGTTATCGACTATATACTATGGCCAAGATATTTCCTCTTTCGCTTGAAGTCCGAAGCAGTTATCGAAAGTTATCGTTACTAGTTAAAAGTTGTACTTTTTACGCGGAACTACAACTATGCATGCATCCGAATCAACATTTTCCATTGGAAGATGGTAATTGTAGAAAATCGTAAATTCACGTAGAAACCCGTACTTTCTACGAGGAAATATGAAAAATTACGTCCTGAGACATTTTAACTTCTCAGGACAGTTTATCGAAGTTGTAAAATATTGTTGTGATTCGTAAAAAGTTGTAGTATCTGCTAATCATTACATGCTATCATGCTTTACTTATTTCCATCTTTGACCCAAATGTATAAAAGTCATACTTTGTTGTAGAAAGTTGTTATTTCTATGAAACGTTATAAAAGAATACGCCATCACGTTTTCGCCTTCCATTCATGCCGTTGAAAGTAGTAATTTATCATACATATTTAGAATTTTGATGAAAAACTACAAGTGAATATTTTGTGTGTGTAGTTTTTGTTATAGGGTCTCAATATTCACGAAAATAACACCGAACGAAGAGACGTGACCGCTCTATTGGTGTTCCAAATTTCAACTCGCTGTGTCAAACCGTTTCCGAGTTACAGCCATTTTAAACGATGCAACTCTGTCGCACATATGCGCACGCACGCACGCACATATCTGGACGCCAGCTAAAAAGCACATTTCTCGACGTTTTAGACTATTTTAAGTACTCTGACATTCAAATCTCAATTTTTTTTTACGAAAACAAAGCTTCCTCTATCAAGAAGAAATATGCATTAGTCTTTAGGCACTTATTCCCATTACGGTTTAGAGAGAGCACCGGCCAGAGCAACCAGCAAATTCCAGCAAATTGACAGAAGACAGATTTCTGCCATCCTCCGGGTCATGATCAGTACTGTCGGGTTACGTCTGCACGTAGCACCATAGCTGTTGTGCTAAGTGCACTCAACTGGGTAAAAATGTTGATGAACGTCGATTGTTTCTAGATACGAAGCCACTTTTAAGAACCGCGGCAATTTTTAGAGAAGTAATGCCATCATGCGGCATATGAAAACATCGCGTCCCCTTTCGAGATTCTTGAAATAGATATGATTGCACAATTCCCTCTCGATTATATGCACCTTCTGTGCTTAGGAGTCATGAAAAAACTCATTTTACTTTGGATCAGTAATAATGGAAAATCAAAAGAAGTTTTGGCAAGACTTTCTACTTTGAATGATATGTACGCCAGCTTTGCGACATGCGTCCCGTACAATTCGCGAGAAAACCGCGTTTCTTTGACGAAGCGCGGTTGTTTCTAAGCAAATGTCAAGTAATTCACTTCAACGGTCTGAATGGCGCGATTCGTATTTTTTGTGACCCAAGAGAGTGAGTACGTAACAACAAGTATGCACATGATTGTTAGATCTACGGGAGGGCGAATCCGTGATTCACCGGTTTTCTGAGGCCTGGATCTTCTACCCCGGCAACGAACGGGTGAGCTCGTCCGTCCCGACACCGTGTTTATTTATTTGTTTGTGTCGAGTCTTTTTGCCGTTTATTATAGTAATCGGATTCACGTTGGCGTGCGCGGGAATCGGTTTTTCCGGGAGAGCGCGGGCTTCAAGGCCACCGCGGGAGATAACGGGTCGGCTTCTCCGCTACCCGAAATCGAGTTACTGCCGTACTCTGTTTGCGCCGTCGCGTTAATCCACCTCGGAATCGTGCCCACGGAGATTGCCGGCGTCTGTATCGTCGTCCGGGGGCGGTCCGCCAGAGATTCGTGTATGCTACGTTCGGTTATTGGTTATGGTTTCTTTATCTCCGAGTCATTTCTTCCGTGTTTCGATTTATGTTGTATTTTGAGCGTCTCTAGCCGACCATATTTTTCCCGAATAAAGAAAGGGGTAATTATATCCCGTAAATTTTTGAGTCGTTTATTCCGCGGAAAATCCGGACGCCCCTAACCAGCCCGCTCTACCCTTGAGAAAGGCAGCAGCAAGTCGGGCATTCATCCGTTCTTTCCCCGGCGCGCATAGTCGCGCCTGGCGCCCTTAAATAACATAAAGGGGAAAGAGTTTTCAGGTTCGCAGCGTTAGAAATCCACACCACAGTCCATAATTTAATTCATTTTTCGGCAGATGTTTTGAATTTTGGACCTCTTGATTCGTTCAGCGGTTTCACTTTTGAACATTTTTTGCAAAAAGTGAAACAGAGGATCAAAGGCGGTGCCAATCCTCTCGTGCAAGTGATGAAACGAATTACCGAACAATCGCGAAATCTGGAGTTCCAATTAAAGTCCAAACCGGTTACCGCTTACTCAAAATGAATAACCCTGTAATTACGCTTTACGAAGGGTTCACTAACCCGCATCGAGAAATAGGATTTCCAGAACAGTTATTACCGACTTATAGTGGGCCCGGACATTGTGCTTCCTGCAGTGTGAAGGACTCTGCGGGCTGGAAACCTGATACTGTGTTGGTCGACAGACATTTCCCGATAATAAAGAAAAAATAAAAAGCACCCTCATCATTCAAATTGCTGCTAGCCGACACGCTCCTGCGTTGGCTACTAGGTCATAGAAGAAAACTATCAAAAACCTCACTATCTTCGGCGTAAATTCACGCTAGTCGTAAATTCGAGTAGTCATTATAAATATTACTAAAAATTCACCCCGACCCTTCATTTATATAATTTCTGTATATCGTTTCCATTCGGAGTGGGAAACCCTAGCAAGTTGACGGACCAAAAAAACGGTCACGCACGTTCAGAAAAGAAACGGACCGTAAAAAGACTGTGAAACAGGCCGTAACGTTTTTGATTCATGCTCTATCAGTTTTTGGTCGCAAAAGCCGTAAGAGGACCGAACCGTTTCCAATCAAAATTTCACTTGGTCCGTTTCCAGTTGCGAGAACCGAAACCGGACCAAACGAGCCTAATGGTCTTTTTGTAACCGAAAAGTATTGAATTTCATACAAAAAAAAAATCCCAGTTCTTTCGTTTCTCCGTTAAGATCTTTTGGTTGGAAGTGTACGTGTAATACATCCTTAAGGTAGTCCTTGCGAATTCTGTTTACTTCGCATAAGTTTCAGAGAAATGAAAGGGAATTGCAAACCTTTCTGGATGGTATAAAAATCTGAAAAAAATCAAGCATATTACGGATGCTGAAAAGATCACTTTTGCATAACAATAATTCCAAAATATTATAAACAAATTGATGAAAAATAAAATTGTTCATTAAATCTCCCGGAAACCTAACTTTTTTAAATGAAAATTATTTGTTCTTTTTTCGGAATACGTATTAATTTTTTCAGATTTTTTAATTTACTTTGAATTTTTTTATTTTTATATGGGAACAACGCGTAGAAAATCATAAAATTCAAAGTGAATTTAAAAATCTGAAAAATTCATACGCATTCAGAAAAATGAACGAATAATTTTCATTAAAAAATAGTTATATTTCCAGGAAATTTGATGAACAATTTTATTTTTCATCAATTTATTAATAATATTTTAGAATTATTATTATGCCAAATTAATCTTCTCAGCATCTTTAATACGCTTGTTTTTTTCAGATTTTTATACCATCGAGAACATCAATTCTCTCTTATTTCTCTGAAACTTGTGCGAAGTGAACATTATGCGCAAGGACTACCTTAATACAAGGAACCAGAGGGAAAACATAATGGCGCAATTTCAATTGACACCTTTTTGGCTTTGCAAACAAACAGACCGCATCGAATTTCGTAAAAAAAAAGTTCAATTTTCGTTAACATTAGTTCGGTCCTTTTGCGGTTTTTGCAACAGAAAAGAGCGCTAACCCAAAAACCAAAAATGTACCGTCCGTTTATCCATTTTATGCGGTGCATTTCATTCCCCAACGTACGGGTCCGTTTTCGGTCCGTTTTACGGTATTTCCCGAAAAACAAACAATCGCACAACTTGCTTGGGAACCGTCTCAGACAGGTAACATAACCAAATATTTATTCCTCAGTTTGTATAGATGAATAGCAAGTTCATCTATGTCTTTTACTGTCGCAGATTAAATTACATATATTTATCCGTTCTCAATGGAAACTACAGCAATAAATCTTATACACAAAGAACAAATTTTTGGACTTTGATTTCTCACTATTCAGATATCAAGTTTATATCAAAGCGTCAATGTCACGTTACTACATCCGGGTTGTTCCCGTCGTCAAATCCAAATTTTTTTTTTCATCACATTTTTACTTTAGCAACTTGAGCACCCTGGCAGATCCTACGATTATCAAAATTGACCGAGAAAACGATCGGTCGTTTTCGGCCAAAAATACGTCCGGTAAAACGACTGTTGAAACGACTGGTGGTTTTTCAAGTCGCGGAACTTGCCAGGGTAACCATTGTTTTAAACGAAAAAGAACCGTCCAAATAACCGCAAAAATATTGATACGTATGACAGATCATGCTGCCTGTGCTTGCGAATCATCGTCTTTTTGTTTGAGTGACCTAAAATATAACCGCAACAGTAACCGCGTATCAGCTTGCAGAATGGTTATTACTGAAGACAAGTACCCGTAAAAATAACTTTCAAAATAACCGTAGGAAAGGGATTCGACAGTTATTTTCCCGCTAAAATAACCGAAAAAATAACCGCGTCAGTAACCGCGAATGAGTCTGAGGAGCAGTTATTGTTTACTGAGAACAATACAGGTGGACTGCGTCGTCCACCAATTTATTATTGGTCAATAGGTACGAACTTTTTAATATTGCAGTTTTCAATAGTTCTCAATAATTATTTCCGTAAGAGCACTTGTGTCTTCATGAAAATTTCACATCTTAACAGCTCTTAAGGTGAAATTAAATGGCTGGGAGTGATAGAAAGATTGCTGCATTTTTATAATGATCTTTCAATGGTGCTAATATTTCAGGAAAAACGCAAATTCACATGAGATGCGAAGTAACTGCACGCATCCGGTTCGAATTTGCCTTTTTCTCATAAAAAAGCACACTATTAAAAAAAAGTTCACTTTAGTTTTCGATACATGCTGAGTCTGTTTTACTCTGCCGTAAAAAATAAGACGTCAGAAAAATATCGAATCGAGTTACTTACGATCGAGGTGCTTGACAATGCCACGCAAGCTGTTTCCATGTGCGGCAATGATAATCTTTTTCCCCTCTTTCAACTGGGGAATGATGACATTGTTCCAGTATGGCAGAGTTCTTTCAATGGTCAACTTGAGAGACTCAAACATAGGAAATTCCTCTGGTTTTGGCTCTGCAGCGTAACGCGGATCTTTGACAATGGTGTCATAATACTTGTGTCCAGGTTCCATAGGTGGTGGTGGAGTGTCGAACGACCTTCTCCAGATCTGAACTTGTTCCTCGCCATATTTTGCAGCAGTTTCTGCCTTATTCATTCCGGTGAGACCTCCATAGTGACGCTCATTGAGACGCCATGTTTTCTGGATTGGAATACTTTCCTGACCAATTTCTTTAAGGATCGTGCCAAGAGTGATCTGCGCACGGGTTAACGCGGAGGTGTGCGCCACATCAAAAGTGTAACCAGCATCCTTGAGAGCTTTTCCTGCGGCCAGAGCCTCACTTTTTCCTGTACATTTTCAAATGAAAACTTCATTAGCTATTTTCAGATCAAATATTCAGCTAGGAGTAAAATGTGTAGTGGATTCGATGAAGATTTTTTTTTACTTATTTTAATACTTGTTTAAGAAAACTTATTTTAAGTACTTAATTTAGTTTATCTTGAGAATCATTTCCATTTTTTTGAAAAAAGTGTATCTTGGTTGGGCCAATAACTTAAGATAACAATTCCTCAAATATTTAAAAAATTACGAAATGTTATAAAAACTTTAAGCGTCAAAATTTATTGAGAAATTCACGAAGTAAAAATTTCGTAATTTGTTATTTCAAAGCCATGTATAATGTATTTATCCTCGCTGATCACGAATCAATTCGGAAACTTGCATCAGAAATACAATACAAATTCTTCGAAAAAGAACAAACAAAAGAAAAAAACAAAAACAAAAAATAAATTTTATCTCATAAAATTTAAACGGTTTGATACGTTTTTGCCAAATACAATACCAAACCTTATGCAGTGTTAGTCCTTTGACTTTCCTAAATCGAACTCGATACCTCCATGTGACTTGAATTAGAGTTTTCAGTTTTTCAATTCTTTAAAACTGAAAATCTCATAAATTTCTACCATTTCAATACCAAAATTTCCTTAATCGATATATTAGGGGAGAGCGGGCAAAATGGCACAGCGGGGCAAAACGGGATAACCAGATAATACGCAATTTTTCAATAACTTTTGGATGGTCGCGATTGTGGTAGGTGGGGTAAAACGGGTTTGAAAATCCGGATGTATCGTTGGGACAAAATGGGGCATCCAAAAATTATTGGAAACTTGAGTTTTGCCCTCACTGTCCTGTTTTGCCCCGCTGTGCCATTTTGCCCCGGTCTCCCCTATATTTGTGTGCAGTTTCAAGAATATAACAGGATAATTCCGAAAGTTGGAGCTTCCACCCTATTTTTTTTTTTTTAATTCAAAGTTCCATAAAATCTTACATCAGTCACAAAATTTCAACGTGATCATGAGTTTTAGCAATTTTAGAGGATCTGAGTCCATCACATAAATAAACATATTACGGCAGAGTATATGCACACGCACATACATCCAGGTTCCAGCTAAACATCGTATTTCTCGAATGACGTAGCTTTCTCGATAAAAACACTAGCAGATCCGACCACTGCCAAAATCACTATGTCTTCACGGTAGTTTTGACCACGGTGGTTTTGTGCAAAAAGTTTACTGAATATTTTATCGGGACCACTACGCAAACCGCCGCTCCACAATAATCGTTTTAAGGTAGTTCTGTCGCTTGGAATTCATTTCGCATAAGTTCGAGAAAAATTAGATAAAATTGCAAATACTTCTCGATGGTATAAAAATATGAAAAAATGCATGCTTATTAAAGGTACTGAAAATATTGATATCGCATAAGTCGAAAATGTTATTAACAAATTGAACACAAAAATAATTGTTTAACAAATTACCCGGCAATCTAATTTTTTTTATTACGAAAATGATTCGGTCATTTTTCTGAATACGTATGAATTTTTTCAGATTTTTAAATTTCTTTGAATTTTTTTTGTTATATGAAAGGAACTAGAAGGAGGAAGGGTTGAATAGAGGGAGCGATGGGAGGAAGAAATCAAGCAGGTAAAAGAAGAAAAAAGCCGGCTGAGGAGCGAGATGGAGCAGCTCAGAGAAGAAAAATCACAACTGGAAAAGGAAAAAAAGTAACGGGAAGTGGCAAGCACAGTCCGAGAGGGGGAAAAGAAAAACAAAAATTATGGAAATTATGGAAAACACGGAAAGAAGCGCACTGTAAATTGTCAAAGTGGTTACCTACCCGGCGAGGAGACGAACAGATATGATGATAACAACAACGGTGAAGACGGAAACTACGAGAGGGGCGATCACACGGAACAGCTGGTACGTGAGGGAAGCACTGCGCGAACAGCAAGGCAGAGAAACGATGAAGGAGGCCGCTGGGAACAAGAACAGAGAAACAACCCAGCGAAAAATGGAAAAGCGCCACGTTTCCAAACCTGGATGAGAGGACAGAGGCCGAAGGCTATGAACAAACGCCAACTAGAATGGGAAATGGAAGAAAGGAAAAGACGTAAAAGGAACATGGTCATGAGAGGGGTGAGAAATGTCGGTAACAATATCGACCGAGATATTGAAACACCTGCTGAAATCGAAGCTATCAATTGATCTACGCATAACGAAACTACAAGTGGCCGGTGGGCCTATAGTCACAGCCGACTCGATAGAAGTAAAAAAGCGAACAATGGCCGGGAGAGTGCAATTGAGGGGAACAGGACTCTGGATCGACAATGACTACATACCGAGAGACCGAGGTGAAGAACTAGCTAATAGTTGAAGCGGAGAGATATGAACGAGAAGGAAGAGAAGTTAAAGTGGGATATTAGAAAATTATGGTGAACAACTCATGGTGGAACTGGAATGAGGAGATGGGGGACATAGAGGGAGCAACTTTTCGTTACTGAAAAGGTTAACAAGCGAGAAGGGATTCGAGCGGTGACTTGGAATATTGCGGGGGTACACAAGGTACAAAAGCCTGGGACTTTTTGGAACAATTCGATTTAATTATGCTTCGAGGAACGTGGCTGGAAGAAGCCAATGAGATAAAGTGCTGGAAAAGCTTAGTAAAGAATATTGTCGGGCAACCAAAGTGGCAAATAGAGATAATGTAAAAGGAAGGGCGAACGGAGGCCAATTGGTGGATATTAGGAAAAGAATGAATGATAAATGGAGAGTGGAGGAGTGGAAAATTTGGGCTGACCTTAAAAACGGAAACAAATACTAAAGTGGGAAGTAAGGAGCGATGGATCATCACGGTACACAATAATGTGGGATTTGGGAAATTGAAAAGTAGCTAAGGGAGGTTGTAGATGAAGGGATAAAGATGGGGGCGGGGGTAAAAATTGCTGGGGATTTAAATGCAAGAATTATCAAAGATAACGGAATTGTGAAAGGTGGAAAAAATAATACGCGATGAGGAAAAAGAAGGTCAGAGGACATGACAATCAATACAGAGGGGAAAAATTGTTAAAAATGTGTGAAAATCTGGGAATAGGTGTAATAAACGGCAGAATAGAAGGGGATAAGGAGGGAAAATTCACTTACGTCGGCGCAGGTCGAGGAAGCTCGGTTCTCGACCTGACACTCGAACTCGAAGACGAGGAAGACGGCGCGATTGAAACAATGGCGGTGGTTCCAAGAATCGAATTGGGCCACCTGCCGGTGACCATGAATCTTAACTATGGAGATAACACGAATCATAAAGAGAGGGAAAAATAAGGAACGGAAAAAAGAATATAGACTCTTGTGGGAGCAGCGGGGCGGAGAGGAATTCATACAGGATCTGAATTATCACTGGGAAAACAGTAGAGGGGAGGAATTGGAGGATGAGCAATGGGCCAAATTAAAGAATGCTATATGAGCAGCAGCCAGGACGTCAGGAATGGTCAAAGAAATTGGAGAACAGGCGAAGGGTCCACTCTGGAGCAAGGGCGAGTGTAAAGAGCAGAATAAAAGGGTATGGGGCCGTTTGATAAACCTAAAGGATCTATGTGACAAAAAAGAAAAGAGGAATTTGAAAGTCGATGGAGGAAAGTAAGGGAAAATGAGACTATGGAAGAATGGTGGGCGGCAATAAGGTACTACAGGCCAAGGAAGAAAAGAAAAGGGGAAATAATAAGTAAGAAGCAATGAGTAAAGCACTGCTACTAGGAACTGAAGCAAAACTACTAGGTGCTGAGAGCTAGGGAGGTGGGGAGAGTAGAGAACACCAGGCAGCGGAACCATGGGAGGGGGAAGGAAATGATGTAGGATCAGTTGAAACAGGGCTGGATGAAGAAATTATTGAACAGGAATTTTTGAAAGCGTTGAAAGGAATCAAAAATAAAAAAGCACTAGGCCAGGACGGGTTGCCAGGGGAATTTATCAAAGCTATACCACCAGAAAGAAGGCAGGACCTTTGGACAATTCTTAACATAATTTGGAAAAAAGGAGAAATTATAAACGGCTGGAAAATTGCGAGAATTTATCCAATTCATAAAGCGGGGGACAAAGAGGCGGCAGCTAATTACAGGGGAATATCGTTACTGGACATTGGATACAAATTACTGACAACCATAATAGTGAGGCGATTAAACAAATGGATAATGGGGAATAATATAATAAGGGAAAGTCAAGAGGGGTTTAGAGCGGAAAGGGGAACGAGGTATCACATTTTTGTGTTAAATTCGCTAATAAATAATAGACTCAAAAAGAATGAGAAAAAGTTGTACGTAGCCTTTGTAGATTTCAAAGCGGCATGTGATAAGATAAACCGGAAAATAATGCTTAGGAAGCTGTGGGGAAAAAGGAATAAGCGGTAACATGCACAAAATGATAAGCGGAATATATAATAAAACGGTAAATGAGGTAATGAAAAAAATGAGGAAATGGAATAACAAAAAGTTTTGAAACGGGAAATGGAGTCCGACAGGGCTGCCCTATCAGCCCGATCCTTTTTAACCTATGTTGAGACGACATTGATAAGATCTGGAACCGGAAGAAGGTGGGGAGAACAGTAATGGGGGGAAAAAATGCTGTGCTGAAATATGCGGATGACGTAGTGATTATAGCGGAAACTGCGGGGGAGCTGCAAAAGATGTTGAAATCCCTAGAAATATTTGTTAAGGAGGCAAACATGGAAGTCAATGTGGACAAAACGAAAATTATAATTTTTAAGAATGGGGGAAGAAGGGCAACCAATGAAAACTGGAAACTTAACGGGAGAACAATTGAGATAGTGAATAATTTCAAATATGTAGGATTCGTGTTCCCAAAAAAAAAACACACACACACTTTTGGGAAACACATGCAGAATATAGTAGGAAAGGCACAAAAAGCTACGAATACGATCTGGGGAGTCTCAGAAGAGCAAAAATTGATAACCTCAAGGAACGACCGACTTTAATGGATTTATTGGTAAAAGCGGGGGCACTATATGGAGTTGAGATATGGGGGTGGAAACGTAGAAAGTGGTACAGAGTAAATTCGTGAAAGTGGCATTGGGGTTAGCCCGGAACACGCCGGATTACATATTAGAAGCAGGCAGAAGGAGTCTAGAAATCGAAACGAAGGAAAGGGCGGGAAAATATTTATTAGAAATATGCGGGGTGGGGGAGGGGGACAAGTGGCCTAAGGTGTGGCTAAGAGAGGAACTCCGAGGAACTAGCAATAGGGAACCGTCAAATCGGGGAGTCAATTAAAACAAGCAATAGAAAAAGTGTGGGATGGTCGAATACTGGAATTAATACGCATAGGTGGGGAGATAAAAGTAATAAAAAAGATGCGGGAAGAAGGAAATAAAATAAAGATGGAGCAAGACATGCAAAAATAACTGGGTTAAGGCGGACAAATCAACGTTTTGCAACTTCTATAAGGAAATTGAAAAGGGGACGGAAAGAGAAAAGTACTGGGGAATCGAAAGGATAAATGGAATAATAAAAGAACAATGGGCTAGGCTGAGATGTGGGACCATAGGGAAAACAGGTAAAAAAGGGTTCGCCTCCTGGATGTACAGGGTATGTGGAGAAGATGAGGAAAGTATCGAGCATATCTGGGAGTGTGAAGTAGCGAGACTGAAAATAAAGGAACAATGGATAAGGGGAGTAGACGAATGGAGAGGTGACCGGGAGGGGGAAGAGTTGGCCTTAGAACTGGTAGAGACATTCAAAAAGGAACCGAGAACTGATTTATGGGAATATATAAGAGCATTCGAGAGTGTGAGAGGGAAGGGAACCGAGCTTGATGAAGAGCAACCCGGGAAAAAATGATCATACATGATCATATATGGATCAGATCTGAATCAGACCTGATTGATCATATCTTATCAGATAAAAGAAATGGCGAGATCTGATCATATCTGACCATACTTGGACAGATCTGTACAGATATGGTCACATCTAAAATGACATTATTCTGGCGATGATAGATAATCAAATCTGATCAGATATGATCATATCTGACACAAGATTCTGTCGAATAAATTGTTAAAAATAGATTTTAATGATGGGTTTTCTCATAAAACATTTTTCATGGAAAAACTCATATTCGTAATAGAATGTGTGGAAAAAAAAAGAAGAAATCAGTAGACGAGAACCGAACCTAGAGCTATCGCGTGATGAATCATGTAACTTACCACTCCGTCAGGAGGACTTTCGTGACAAAACATCAAAACAACAAGTATTTAGGTACGTATAAATGAAGATCGGACTTAAAACATTTTTCTTTTTAGACGATAATAAATGATTTTCAGTTCAACCACACAATTATTCGTTATGTTGCAAGCGTAATGCTTAGAAAATGTTAATTTCTTAACTTTATCAATGCACATCGTTCATGAGGATACGAAAATAAACTTGTTTAAATCTGACACCAGATAGCCGATATGTTCGGATATGATTAATATATCATCAGCTATTATCGGATATGGTTAATATATCATCAGCTATGATCGGATATGATTAATACACGATCAGCTATGATCGGATATGATTAATACACGATCAGCTATGATCGGATATGATTAATATATGATCAGCTATGATCAGATATGATTAATATATGATCAGATATGATTAATATGTGATCAGATATGATCATATATGATCAGATGTTACGTCCCACGCAACATCTCACCTATATTTTTTTCAAAAAACTAATTGTAGACAAAAATTATCAACCACTGTATTGGGTTGGCACTGTATAACATTTTCAATCTCTTTTCTACATTACGCATGCACAAAAACCCCTACTCATTTAATGCATTCTTAGTATCTAAATCCCTTGATCTCGTAAAATCTCCTTTCTCTTAAAATTACGCATGCACAAAAACCTCTACTCATTTAATGCATTCTCAGTAGTCCAAATCCCTCGCGCACGCAACTTTTTCTCTCTCTCGCGCTCGTAAAAACTCCTTTCTCTTCACATTACACATGCATAAAAACCCTGCCATGTATTTCTAGTTGATGCTTTCTCATTATTCTAAATCTTTAAAGCACACATAAGGTCTGCCGCACTCTAATCCCCACGTCTATAAAATCCCTACCTAAACGGAATTTAGTCATAAAATCGTCTAAAACTAGTATATAAGGACCATGGTTTCCGAACAACGTCAGTTACTTCACCGGCATAGAACCTGCGACTACCATTACCGCTGCACAGAGCGAGCAAGGCTCTGCTACGACGAATCTCTAGCCCTGCGAGGCAGAGTCCAGCATAACTAGTAAAAACGAGCAAGTTGTTTCTAAATTTATAAACAACTGTACTCTGGATGCAACTCTGGATGCCACGGCAGATGCCCTTCAATTTTACAGTCCCGGTATGTATTCCATAAGAATAATGCGTTACATCTAATATACTAATATTATACTTTCCCATTCAGATGCAAAAGTAAGCTTTGAAGAAGTAACTATCCTTGTCTTCGATCTCGAAATAAGCGGCCTCTCGAACGCTGCAGAAATATGTCAAGTAGAATATTTACTTCACTTCGCGAATCTACAGCTTCGGGCGCAACGGTTTCTGTAAACAGCATGATTTCACAGTCTAAGAGATTTCAGTTTCGTGGAATGTGTGTTTCCGTATATCTCAGCCGTTACGGATGGTAACATTTTCAATGCGCACATCGTGCCATCCCGAGGAATAACACACGCTGCAACCGGCATCAATGGTCTCTCAATTGTAGCCGGCGAAATGTAAATAAAGAATGTAGCTGTGTGAACTTAACACCCGACTTTCAAAAATCAATTTTTTTGGGGTAATTCTTAAAGAATTTTGTATGTAGTTGATTGTAGTAACAAATCTTTCATTTGTAGTAGCCAAAAAAAAAAGTTATGGGACTTTGAAAAAAACCCATCCACCTATTTTGAAATTTTTAAAATCTGGCGGTCGATTTCGATGGAGAATCGTTTGTAGTTGATTGTAGTGAAGGAATTTCCGTTTGTAGTGACAAGGAAACATTTTTACTCGAAGGTTGGAGGCTAAAATCGTTCGTAGTACCGTTTATTTCATTTGTAGTTCCTCCAAAAGTGATGGGGAGTCAATATGCTCAGAGTTCTAGCTCCAAGAACGTTTGTAGTCGTTTGTAGGACCCTTAAATTCATTTGTAGTATCTCGAAAACTAACGAGGAATTATTATGTCCCGAGCTCAAGCTCCAAAATCGTTTGTAGTTGTTTGTAGTACCGATAATTTCGTTTGTAGTACCCCAAAAACCAACCGGAAGTCAATATACTCGAAGATCTAATTCTAAAATAGTTTGTAGTACCGTTTATTTTGTTTGTAGTTCCTCGAAAAGTTACGGGGAGGAAATATGGTCAAAGTTCTAGCTAAAGGTATGTTTCTATTTGTTTGTAGCATCCTTAAATTCGTTTGTAATTCCTTGAAAATTAATGTCAAATCGATATACTCGAAGGTCTGAGCCTAAAATCGTTTGTAGTGCCGTTCATTTTGTTTGTAGTTCCCCGAAAAGTTACGGGGAATTAATAGACGTTTGTAGAGCCCTTAAATTCGTTTGTAGTACCTCGAAAATTAATGTCAAGTCGACATACTCGAAGGTCTGAGCCTGAAATCGTTTGTAGTCCCGTTCATTTCGTTTGTAGTACCTCGAAAACTAACCCAAAGTCCAATATACTCGAAGATCTGATTCTAAAATAGTTTGTAGTACCGTTTACTTCGTTTGTAGTTCCTCGAAAAGTTACGGGGAGGAAATATGGTCAAAGTTCTAGCGAAAGGTACGTTTCTATTTGTTTGTAGCACCCTTAAATTCGTTTGTAGTTCCTTGAAAATTAATGTCAAGTCGATATACTCGAACGTCTGAGGCTAAAATCGTTTGTAGTCCCGTTCATTTCGTTTGTAGTACCTCGAAAAGTTACGGGGAATCAATCTGCTCAGAGTTCTAGCTGCAAGAACGTTTGTAGTCGTTTGTAATGCACTTAAATTCGTTTGTAGTACCCCGAAAATTAATGTCAAGTCGATATACTCGAAGGTCTGAGCCTGAAATCGTTTGTAGTACCGTTCATTTCGTTTGTAGTTCCCCAAAAAGTTACGGGGAGGAAATATGGTCAAAGTTCTAGCTAAAGTTCTAGCTCGAGTATATTGGACTTTCGGTTAGTTTTCGAGGTACTACAAACGAAATGAACGGAACTACAAACGATTTCAGGCTCAGACCTTCGAGTATATCGACTTGACATTAATTTTCGAGGTACTACAAACGAATTTAAGGGTACTACAAACGTCTACAAACGTACCTTTAGCTAGAACTTTGACCATATCTCCTCCCCGTAACTTTTTGGGGAACTACAAACGAAATGAACGGTACTACAAACGATTTCAAGCTCAAACCTTCGAGTATATCGACTTGACATTAATTTTCGAAGTACTACAAACGAATTTAAGGGCACTACAAACATCTTCAAACGTACCTTTAGCTAGAACTTTAACCATATTTTCTCCCCGTAACTTTTCATGGATCTACAAACGAAATGAACGATACTGCAAACGATTTTAGGCTCAGACTTTCAAGTATATCGACTTTACATTAATTTTCGGGGTACTACAAACGAATTTAAGGGCACTACAAACGACTACCAACGTTCTTGGAGCTAGAACTCTGAGCATATTAATTCCCCGTAACTTTTCGAGGAACTATAAATGAAATGAACGGTACTACAAACGATTTTAGCCTCAGACCTTCGAGTATATCGACTCGACATTAATTTTCAAGGAACTACAAACGAATTTAAGGATGCTACAAAAAAATAGAAACGTACCTTTAGCTAGAACTTTGACCATATTTCCTCCCCGTAACTTTTCGAGGAACTACAAACGAAATAAACGGTACTACAAACTATTTTAGAATCAGATCTTCGAGTGTATTGACTTCCGGTTAGTTTTCAAGGTACTACAAATGAAATGAACGGGACTACAAACGATTTTAGGCTCAGACATTCGAGTATATCGACTTGACATTAATTTTCGAGGTACTACAAACAAATTTAAGGGCACTACAAATGTTTACAAATGTACCTTTAGCTAGAACTTTGACCGTATTTCCTCCCCGTAACTTTTTGGGGAACTACAAACGAAATGAACGGTACTACAAACGATTTCGGGTTCAGAACTTCGAGTATATCGCCTTGACATTAATTTTCGAGGTACTACAAATGAATTTAAGGGCACTGCAAACGACTACAAACGTTCATGGAGCTAGAACTCTGAGCATATTGATTCCCTGTAACTTTTCGAGGTACTACAAACGAAATTATCGGTACTACAAAGAACTACAAACGATGTTGAAGCTAGAGTTCGGGACGTAAGGACTTCTCGTTAGTTTTTGAGGTACTACAAACGAAATTATCGGTACTACAAACAACTACAAATGATTTTGGAGCTTGAGCTCGGGACATAATAATTCCTCGTTAGTTTTCGAGGTACTACTAACGAAATAAACGGTACTACAAACGATGTTAGAATCAGATCTTCGAGAATATTGGCTTCCGGTTGGTTTTCAAGGTGCTACAAACGAAATAATCGGTACTACAAAGAACTACAAGCGATGTTAGAGCTAGAGTTCGGGACAGAAGGACTTCTCGTTAGTTTTCGAGTTACTACAAATGAAATGATCGATCCTACAAACACCTTCAAACGATTTTGAAGCTTGAGCTCGGGACATAACGACTCGTCGTTAGATTTCGAGGAACTACACATGAAGTAAAGGTTGCTACAAATAACTATAAACGATTTTTGAGATAGTATTTGCAATGTATTGAAAGCCCGTAAAAAAAAAAAAATTAAAATAAAAAAAATTTAGAATTTTTGTAAACATGTTTCCTCGTTACTACAAATGGAAATTCCTTCACTACAATCAACTACAAACGATTCTCCGTCGAAATCGACCACCAGATTAAAAAATGTTCAAAATGCGTGGATGGGTTTTTTTCAAAGTCCCATACCTTTTTTTTGGGCTACTACAAACGAAAAATTTTCTACTACAATCAACTACATACAAAACTCTTTAAGAATCACCCAAAAAAAATTTGATTTTTGAAAGTCGGGTGCTAAGTTCACACAGCTAAAGAAGCTAGCTAACATGATACCACGATGAGTGCGTTTAAGTCAATAGCTATACAGATTTACATAAAGCTAAGAAAACAGAAAGAATGGCATATGGTATATTACTTATAAGAATGTAAATAATGGAAAATATCATTAGAACACTAAGAAGAGGGTAATGTAAAAGGTTGAAGAAACCATATATGGAATAAAAACACTAATATATATACCACCGAAAAGTATTTGCAATTTTATCTCATTTTTCTCGAGCTTATGTGAAATTAATACCAAGCAGCGGAACTACCTTAAATAGTGGTTTCGACGGTGGTGACGACGGAATAACCCACCGGTCACTCAAATTTCTTTTTACGGTGGTTAGTACCCAAAAAAGGGTTAGTCATTTTGGAAAAAATTGGTTTGAATCATAATCACGAATTACATTAATTTTAGGATACATTACTATATTACGGTTTTCGGACAAAGAAATACACGTAACAACCTAAAGTTGGGCTCGAAGCCGCGACCTTTCGCATGCTAACCTGAAACCCTAACGCTACACTACCGCCTATCATTTGAATTGTTTCCTAGCGTCACCTAATCATTTGAATATCCAGCGACATTTCAACGTAACAAAAGTTTTATTATCTGAAGTGAATAGATAATTAATATTTTACGGACTGTGAATCATGGCAAACCTCATCATATCGAGTGTAGCGTAGTTTAGGTCCGAAATCTTTATAACTAAATATTAAAGGTTTCCACAGATATGTGTATTCTTGTCGAAAAGTTTAATGGTGCAATGATTTTTGCGATAAATATAAAAATCCTGATGGGTCCTACCCACTACATACTAGAAGAAAATTTCAATTTTTTTTTTCAAGCAGCCATCTGACGTGCGAAGCGATTTTTAACTATCCCGATCGGTTAATAAATCGGTGGGTCTGATTCGAAATTTCTACGACGGCCTTTAGAACATTAATTTCTCAACATCATTTATGTAGAACAGACAGAATATCCGCGCTCAAATAAAATTTCCATATAGAATTACCGGAAGCGTTTGCGTAATACAGTTAAAAAGTTTTATAATACAATGATTTTCATCAGAAATATCCAAATTCCAACGGGCACGCGTTCCGTACGCACCATCTAGGAACTCCTACTGACTGCTCGTGGTATGAAAACTCGAATTTCACCACATGAAGTAATGTTGAGCGAAAAGTGATTGCGACGGTTTGAGTCACGAAAAGAAGCTAAATTACCGACGTTTGGAGAAGCAAGCAATGCAGGTATCTGCTTGCCTCAAAGGTATGGTTATTCGCCGGTAGGTGTTGCCGAAGTGTTGAGACACGAAATTCTCACAATCGCGATGTACAGTTAAAAAATGGTGCTGAACACTGTGGTAATTTCGATAGTCTCGACACTTCAGCGACATCTGTCGGCGAATAACCATACCTTTAAAGCAAGCAGATACCTGCATTATCGCTTCTCCAAGCGTCGGTTATTTAGCTGCTTTTCGTGACTCAAACCGTCGCGATGGCTCTTCGCTCAACCTTACTTCACGAGAATAGATTCGAGTTTTTCTGTACTATGTAGTCGCGAGGAGTTCCTAGATGATGTGTACGGAATGCGTGTCGGTCATTTTGATATTTCAATTATTTCAATATTTGTCATGAAAATCATCGCATTTATTAAATTTTTTTACTATATCATGCAATATCTCAGGTGATTCTATACGAAAATTCTATTTGAGCGCAGAAATTTCGAATTCGATCCGTCGATAAATTAACCGATCGCGTTGTAGGCGTTCGTAGGTAGTGAATTCGATGAGTATCGATTGCGATTTTAATATTTATCACTAAAATCATTGTGCCATTAATCTTTTTTTCTAGAATATGCACACCTATCCAGGGGCTTTATTACAAGATATGAGTCGGCGATGATAGGGTGATACAGTGATATAAACGCCAACGGCGGTAGTGCAAAGTTTATTCATATGAAAGTGAAACAAACCTCATATGATAGGTGATAGAATTCAAGCGGCCAAGCAATCTGAAGCAATCATTCTGAGAACCTCGGTATAAACGGTATAAACGATAACCAAAAGGTTATCAGAGTAATTGCTTCAGATTGCTTGGCCGCTCAAATTCTATCACTTATCATATGAGATTCGTTTCACTTTTGATATCGACGATTTTTTCATTATCGCCGTTCGCGCCGTTGACGCTTTCAACAGTGTATCACTCTATCATCGCCGACTCATATCTTGTAATAAGGCCCCAGGCATTTTATACGGAAATTTCATTCGACCGTGGATACCTATAATATTTAGTCATAAAGATTTCGGACCTAAACTACGCTAGAGACTTTCGATATGATGAGGTTGGCCATGATTCACAGTTCGCACTCGGTCAACTGTCTGTCACCCGGTGGTCGAGTCTGCTAGGGAAAGCAAAAATTTCTATTGGACTCTAGAGGTTGGCAGTACGAAATTAACTGAAATAGCCGGCAAATTTACCAGTAAAAATATTAATTCATACAACCCTGTCAAAACATCTTACCGTCCTGCACCGCAAGTGGACGTTGGTGGAACGTTGCAGCCAGTTGCAGTAACGGTGGAATTGTTCCCGGAAACAATTTCACCGTTGCTGCAACGTATAACCAACGTCCTCTTGCGGTTTAAATGTGTGCGAGGGAACCTTGGTGAAATGAACGGTGCAGGATGGTTTACCGGAAGGTTGCATGTTCCGGCAGGGGATTGACCGGTAAAGTAATAACACTAGTCTATTTTGGACACTGAAACCTTGAAATTTTCTGAATGTCAATAACCCTATAATGTCGAAAGAAAAGTTTCATGTAAATACATTTATTCTTTTATCATGAAGCAAAATAAATACATGCACATGTCTAAATGCAAAAAATAACGGTCATCCGTTTTATCATAAATTGCGTACAAAAAACAGCTTTCTGTATGGGGAAGCAAAATGTAATTCCATTGAGGTAATAGTTTTTTGGCAAATGCAGGTGTTTTGCAAATGAATCAGAGAGCAATTAAAGGATTGTAAAAATACCAGTCACGTTTTCGTTTGCATATTTTGTTCAAACATATCAGTGGTTCAATGCCAGAAGGTCGGGTATTAAACGTTCTTATTAAATTGACCAAGCGATATTTAACATCTTGGGACTTTCCATCCGTGGGGAGACAGAAGAAAACATTTTAAAACTATGCAGGTTGAATATACATTGGGAATAGTTACTTTTCTTGGAGAGAAGAACTTCATTACAGTTATTAAATGTAGAATCCATACAACGCAAGATTGATAGCATAACCTTACTACAATTTTGGATAGTAATATTTATTCTATAAAAGATCAAATGCCCTTTGAATCAATTATAAGCCAGCTGATATTCGCTTTAAGGTCCGAATGACCTTTTGCCCTTGAACAAGATGACTCACGCTCACTTGGAATTTTAGAAGTTTTAAAGAATTTATCTTACCTTTATCCGACAAACCGGCGTCGAACCAACCACAGAACAGATTCATCTGGTTCCACTCGCTTTCGCCATGGCGAACCATCACAATCCTGTATTTAGACATGTTTTTATCACTGCACGTCAATGTACGTCAAGAGTATCTGGTTCTCTACTGCTGAATGAGGTGAGGCTAGCTCTTCCGGCGCACTACTCGATATTTTCCGCTCCCTGCCGCGTTCATCACCCGGTCATCCCCTCTATTCAGACTGGTCGACATCTTTAAATACTTCGTGCTTACATAGACCGCCATAATAGATTGCTGTCGAAATTTTGAATTTCTATAAGCTCGTGACATTTATCGCGGTTTCATGTCGTATTTATTAAATCTGTATTAAAGAAGACAACAAGTCAAAGTACGCATTTTTTTCATATGGCAGAGTGCAATCATGTTTTCAATAGTAAAATGTGGTCAGACTTAATATCCAATTTTTTTTGTCTCGAAAAATACCTAATTGTTTTCTTTTATACATAAACCTTCTCCCAGGCGAACGCCAAAAAGTCAGACCTATTCTTATAGACACATCACAGAACAAAAGATAGGCTTTATTGTTTTAAAAAAACTGAAACATTGTAATGTTTAATTCAGACTTTTTTTAATAGACTAATTTAATATATTAATAAAAGAATAAAATTCAAAGCTATTAATTTCACTTACTTTAATTCTCATTTACGTACGTAAAAATTAAAGGATAATAATGTCTTTGCGATTTTAACCGAGTTTCGGCCGGTTCGAACAAATTTCAGGGAAAAGTTCTTATGTGTACACTCGAGATTTATTACATTAAATAAATAGCTATGACATACTACGAAGAATTGTTAGACAGAGACGAAAATTTCTTTGTAAGAATTTCCTCAGCAGCCAACTTTCGAAATTTCGGTAACATAAAAATAACATCATCCGACAACCCTTACATCAGGTTTCGCAAAACGTTAATTTCCAATTTCGACAAAATTTCTTCAGATCTTTGGTATTTGGTTTCGTTGCTCGTAAATGCATCAATATTGAGCTTGTCAATAAAGTCTTCTTTTGCAAAAATGATCTGTTTATCAAATATTTTCCATCCCAGTTCAGATTGGTCTTTATGTAGTCATTCGATAACTTTCTAGACGGTTACTGCGTCACCATCAGTCAGTAAATTAGACATTTAGAAAAAAAATTTACATGTGCTGTCGATTGTACCATGGAATTTCGTTGCCTCGTAAAAAATCATTACATGCATACTTAATGTTTAGTTTGGATAAGGATTATCTTGCATAAATAACAGTTTACAGCAGTCAGATTCTAATGGATTCTAAAATTTTTGTAATTGGTTGCACCTTGCCAGCCATAATGTAGTACAATGTTGCACAATCTATCAAAACACCCATTATTAGTGGCTTCGTATTTAATGTGACCACCTATAGAAACGAAAGGCAAGGCATTGTGTTTCAACATAGATCCCGATACTGTGCGACTGAGATTATGCTCCTCATAATCATAACAAGTATCATTTATACAGAAGTCTACATTGAGAGCTGAATCTTCTCTACTGGAAACTTCTTTCTGTGTTTCCCTATTACTCGTATAAATTGGCATAATCATTTTTTTTTTTCTGTTCTTTATCTTGGAAATTGTATCCTGCAAAATTCTGTATTCAATGGCAAGACGATTAATGCATGGTCATTCATCGAATCTCTTAACGATTGGTGCTCCTCTATACCATTTTCTATCCGTTGGTCAGCTTACCCGGTCTGAAAACAATGTCAATATTAATGAGAAGTATAAATTCATCTTGAGCTCAACACGGACAAAAATACATGGCAAATCATATTTCATAGTTATATCGCATTTCGCTACAAATTTCTTCTGTAATCTTGTTTGAATTTCAAAAATAAAGCACCTTTTTTCTATGTTGAAAGATTTCCCACAGCAATTTTCTAAATAACATTTATATCCGCTGTTTTACATAGTTACATGAAAATCGATAAAAAAAACTATTTTTCTGGGCTAAGTCCCAAATTTAATAAAGCGTCTTAATAAAATATTAAATAGGCTATTGTTATTGAGAAGTCGATTAAATTTTTTTCAGGAGTTACCTGTTGATCGAGAAATGTGACACACATAAAAAATCTTTCACATTCTTCCAATGAAACTGCGACTATTCAGTGAAACTGCTTTGTTATTTTTTTGATTGGCTATACGAATGAAAAGCTATAATTGGTAACTCGGAAGTAAGATTTATTTCAGCGAATTCAGGCACTTACTCCGCGACATGTTTCAATAATTATTCCAACCACAATAATGAACGCTGAAAAACAGTTATATGACAATATCTTCTAAAATGTACGTTCCTTCTTCTTTTTAGTTTATTCGTGTGGATTCACCCACATAGTTACACATAACCAAACCAGGAGAACCTTTTTCTTCTTTGTGGCGCAGCATGCTTCATGCGTCTTCTCCATTAGGCTCAACAACTTGCATTGTTCCTGGACAACTCGACGCGTGAACCAACCAGCATGCGCAATCGGTCATCGCCATAAAGGCCATAAACTAGACCGGGGAACGTAGATACACTTTTATGCGCTCTGGGGCCTTATTACAAAATATGAGTCGGCGATGATAGAGTGATACACTGATGAAAGCGCCAACGGCGATAATGAAAAGTTCGGCGATATCAAAAGTGAAACGAATCTCATATGATAAGTGATAGAATTTGAGCGGCCAAGCAATCTGAAGCAATCATTCTGATAACCTTTTCGTTATCGTTTATACGGTTTATACCAAGGTTCTTAGGTGATGTGAAATACTGCCGCCGGTAACAAAAACTGTGCTGAATGTCGTTTTGAAACCGCAGTCCGCCGATGTAAAAGAAAATTGTCTTTCCCTGGAAAATGGACAGACGCAGGGAAAGACAATCTTCTTTTTCCTCGTGGATCTGCGGTTTCAAATCGGTATTCATTACAGTATTTGTTACCATTAATTCGGACCGGATGCGAAATTAACGTGTGCATCCCACTCGAATTTGCTTTTTCCTCAAAAAAATTAGTACCCTGGAAAAAACGTTCATTACAGTTTTCATTACCGACCGCGATATTTCACTTCCCCTTAACCCGTGAAAATTTCATCAGTAGTGTTTTTGGAACTTCATACGTTCATGACCCTATGGTATACTACGGCGCCTCGATTCGCATATCTCGGCGAAGTTGGAAACCCCGATGGGTAGATCCTATATGGTAACCTGCTTACGCACCCTCATTAGGCAAACTGCTGCATTCGTTACACGTGACTCGTCGTAGGTGAAGAAGTATTAGAAGTTAAGAAAGGAATCTGTGATCGGGAACTTAGTCACGTTTTTTATTTATCGTCGTGTCGACTTTTATTCACATTTCCTCGAGTCCTTTGTTTTCAACGCTTTCCACTGTGTGTTCCTGGACACTTGTGTTCGAGTCCCTGATCACATGATAATTGCCGGAATATTTCTTCGGGAGACAAGCTGATGTACAGTGCGCAGTAAACAATCTTCACGGCGTTCGGTAATGGTTGGTAATGGTTTACACAAAAGAAACCAAATTAAACATTTTGCCTCTTGTATACTCGCGGTGTGAATTAAAAATTATGGGCTGATATATATATATATATATATATATATTACAGGAGGAAAAAAAATGAAGAACCGTGTGAATCACATTTGACGGTAAAAAAAAGGAAAAAGATTGACCGTTAATTCCACCGAAGAACCATCGCCAAGGAAGCTCGCGCACGATGCCTCACGTCGATTTAAAAGTCGTTTTGCTGGGGGACATGGCGGTAGGAAAAACATGCCTCTCCGAACGATTCGCTAATGACCGATTTGCCGAATCCTTTTCATTTCAAAACGTAAGATTTACATTCCTTTGTTTACGTTTACCCTAACAGTTCCGACCGGTCACATGTCAATTTAGTAAATCATCCGCATTGTATATGAATATATGAAATAATGTTGTTTCCCCAAATAGACATGTGATGGCACAGGATCTACTCGGTGCTAGCACGGGTACGTACATCGTGCCGGCACAATGCCGTCAAGTACGTCTGCATGTGACGATATTGTGACGGTACGGTGTGTTGATACCAAAAGCTGCTTGCACAGTTCCAGCTTGACGTCGAGCTCCACCATCTTGACGTTAAGCTCCACAGTGAGCTGGAACGGTGCAAGCAGGTTTTGGTATCAAAATGCCGTTCCGTCACAATATCGTCACATGCGGACGTACTTGACGTCATTGTGCCGGCACGGCGTGACGAACACACGGCACGTTTTTCTATGTGGGTCATTTCTGAACCATCAAGAAAGTTTAAGAATTTAATATGATTCAAAAAAGTTTGCTTAAATTTACTAGACATTTTCAATTCGCTTGTTACTCACAATATTCGGTTCGCACCAATTATGAAAAGTAAAAAGTTACATGATTGCGTGAACAGCAGCATTTTTCTACCTGTTCTTGGCTTTATGAACAAGGCATTAATGTTATCAATTATTTATTCCTCCCCCATCTATTGTATTATATGATATTCTTTTTCTCTGGTGAGAAGCAAATAACAGTCTTGTACCGCTATCATAACTATTCGCCTATGAAGGATCTTACCATTTCGATTAAGCAACACAACATGAATATTCAGATCTTGGTCAAACTTGAAATCCATCCATCAGCTAACTTTGACTGTAAAACTCTGTCACGATTATTCAATTATCCAGATCTTTGAATGAAGGACAAGATATATTTTATTTTTTTTATGTACGGTATTTTGTCATAAATTTCATATGCCGTTTGTAAATAAAGTGGCAAACTTGACCTTCGGAAGGACAGAAATTTACACTTGATCAGTTTTAAGATATACAATTTCGGTGATTTTTGAAGTTTCAAGTATTAAAACAATACTCATTCGTAAATGGGGAACTTTATACACCGTACAGATTTTAGGAATCCTCTGTACAATTGTAAAAAAATCAGAAATTAAGTAAAATTTTATAGGAAAAATTATTCAATTATCAATTTTAAAATGTATCATAAGTAGCTTGAAACCTTCGGAACGACCTTTGGAATCAAACAAATCAACGCTTTATCGTTTTTAAATATACAATTTCTTTTATTTTTAAAGTTTTGAACACTAAAAAAATACTTTCCTAATGAAGGACTTTACACAAGTTAAGGATTATGGGAATCCTCTGTATAATTGTAAAAAAAAAATATCAGAAATAAATATAAATTATAAATAAAAATATAATATGAAAAGTGATATAATTATAATTTAAAAGTATACTATAAACTGCTTAAAACCTGATCATTCATGTAATGAGAGTTACAATCTATGAAGTAATCCACAATCAAATTTTACAAGAGTAATTACATTGCTCTTATCCACTGTCGTGATTAAATTTTTTGTTTTTTATTTTGTGTAGACGATAGGTTCCGCTTTTGTAGCGAGGCAAATCGAAGTTGACGATAAGCAACTGGTGCTTGGGATATGGGACACTGCTGGCTGTGAACGGTAAATTTACAGATATCTTCTATGCTAGTGTCCAGAGAAAAAATTCTGTAGGTTGCACAGGCAAACACAAAACAAAATTTGTTTTTGAATGTCAACGGTGAGCACGATAAAAAAAAAAAATTCATTTTTTATCATCGACTACGGTATACTGCACATGCTATCATGAGAAATATGTAACTTTTAGGTTGGCAACTAAAAACTGTTTTCGTTACATCATCCTGTCTAGTTGTTATATGTAGAATTATATATCTTATTTTATCCTAATTCTCCATTGTCGAAGAAAATACACCTAGCAAAGAAACATCCGTCTCATACTCATGGCCGCTCATTCGGAGTGACACTTCACGGACTTCACCTTAAGGGGAAGTGAAACAGCTGTGCGTGCGAGAGAGATAGTTGCAATTTTTAAATTATCTTTATTCGATGGTACACATTTTTTTGAGAAAAAAATGAATTCGAACCGTATGCGAAACTAATGTACGCAAGCGGCTCGAATTTGCTTTTCCTAAAAAAATTAGCACTCTTGAGAAAAGTTCATTACAGTTTTCATTACCGTCCGCGATATTTCACTTCCCCTTAAGAGGAGTCTAAACCCCCTCTCGCTTGCTCTCACACGAACCCCATGGCGTTGTCTCTCTCGCACTCGTCCACTCGCCGCACATGTGAAACGACTCAGTCGCTAACTAAATTCTGTAATGAATGCGATTCAGAGACCATAAACTTTTCGGGAAAAATCAAGGCATTAGAGGATGTACAATTTAATATGGCGTCCGTTTTGTCCGAAACGTCAACCGGTTTTGAATGGCATTGATTCGAAAAATGCATCTATCTTTCTCGCACTCATATGTAACGTGGTACATATTTCACATGGCTTTAAGGTGATGTGGTGTACCTGACCCACATACGCTGTGCCCAGCCGGCAACAAAAACAGTAACAACTTTTTTTTCGACCGTAGGCACGGAGGACAAAGAAAATTGTCTTTTACAGCGTCTCCCAATTTGCTCAGTGAAAGCCATTTTCTTTTTCTTCAATTATATATATTCTCTCAAGATTGGGTTCATTCATTTTTTGCCGAAGGACTGTATATTTCGTAGAACCTTAAAGATGTATATTGGAGGCATTAAGTTGAACATTTTTCCAGGTACGACGCTATGACCAAACTCTACTATCGAGGGGCGCAGGCAGCTATAATCTGTTACGACATAACAAACTCTAAATCATTCTCCAAAGCAAAGTATTGGGCGAGAGAAGTGAGAAGTGTAGAGGAAGCTTGTAAAATCTATATTTGTGCGACGAAAAAAGATTTGCTGGCACAAGGTGGACAGGCCTCGCCAGATATAGACATTGTGGAGAGTTATGCCATGGGTGTTCAGTCAAAATTTTACATAACTTCGAGTAAAACTGGAGAAAACGTTGGTAAGTTACGACGTTATGTATTTACGACGAACATTGCTGCGTTTAAAATTATACAATCGTTGACACAACCGAGTTACTACGTTAATGCCATTTTTTTTACTTTCAAAGCTATATTGTTGTTTGTAATTTGCATTATCAAACAATGACAATGCAACCGATTTCGAGCAATTTCACATCGATATATCCTATATTAATAAAATGTGACGATTAAAAAGCATTCCTCGTTCAGTAGAAAATTATTATTTATGAAACGAAAAATCTTCCGTTCGTTCAGGTTCTACTGAAGGCGTACTGAAACATGTTTGAGTAAGAGAGGAATAGAACTAATTACGGCTACGGTCGAGTGAGAGAGAAATGCTGAGAATATGTTACAAAACGTCACAAAATTATGTGAAGCTTGCTCGGTCGGTAAGAAAACTGTAATGAATGCCAATTCAGACTCAGAAACTCCGTATGCAATAATATTTTGTTTTTCTCAAATTTTTACACTTGAGGAATGGCATTTATTACAGTTTTTGTTACCAACTAGTCCTGGGGATACAGGGCAGGGGGTTACATCGCTTTCAGGTGATGTGATTATCCGCCCCGCTCACCTGCCCTATGCCCAGTTGGTAGATAAAACTGTACTGAATGCCATTTTGAGACCGCAGGCCACCGAAGAAAAAGAAAATTTTCTTTCCGTACGTCTGCAGATTCCTCAGGGAAACACAATTTTCTTCTTCCTCGGCGGTCTGCATACTTAAAACGACATGCGGTACAGTTTTTGGTACCAGTGGGCGGTATTTCACATCACCTTAAGGGCATGCCATACACTACCTCCGTCCCCCTTACTTGATAATGAAAACTGTGCAGCAATTTGAAATATATCTTAAATAGGAACGCAATTCGTTTATCAATTCTATAATGAGACTTTATTTCCTACGAACGCCGACCTTTCATTACCTTTCAAAAAAATTTTATAACATTTTTCATTACCGACTTCTATATTTCATATATATGACATGTCCTCAAAGGCATGTGATATACAACAGGAAAGTAGAGTTTCATGTATCTATATATAGCCTACTAAAACCTCATGTCCTTTTGTCCGAAATATTTATCATCGCGAAAATACGGAGACCGATTTTTTACCGACTGAGTGCATCGCGTATCTCGGAGAATAGACCCCCCCCGGCCTTCAACTTGGGTCTCGTTGGTTACAACGACAGTTACCGAGTTTCCACCGTGAGTGAGATTGGGTCGAGATTTACTCTGAACTTAGTGGACAAATTCTAGTAGACTCAAAATTCACTTATGGGATTGGCTGTCGACGAGCAAGTTTCGAATTAACTACAATTTTTCCAATAGTTCAGACTCGTTTCAGTCCGGTCTCACTCACGGTGGAAACTCGGTAACTAGTCGCCTCTTTTCAAGGGTACAGAAACTTTCCCATCAACAGCAAAGTAGTGTCCACTGCTGACCGTAGTTCCGTAATGGATGCCAATTTGCTTTAGACAGGAATGTTTCCATAACACTTCAATGAATATGATTATTTTTTTTTATAAATCCTGAATATTTTTTGCACATTTTTAAAGTAAAAATATACCACCCTTCAAAGATGCAACGTAAGAAAGAAGTGAAAAGAAAATTAACAGGGTTATTATTATCAGTTCCTGTAAATAGTATAGTATAGGGGATAACCCGGAGGTCAGTTCCAAATCGCACTTTTCGACTATTTACACTATTTAAAGTAGTATAACACAAAAATTTAAACATTTTTTTCTATCAATACTCGGGTGGTAGAAAAGAGTTAACTTAATGTTGATGTCATGAATGAACTAGTGCACAATAAAAATATTGATTGTTATAAGTTCACGCATTTGAGCATTCTATATTTTTTATGAATTAATGTGTCAATTTCCGTATCAATACTGAAATCGATTAAATTCATGATAAAGTTTAGAAAAAGATCGGAAATTGCAGCATGTACATTTCGTAATTCCATAGTAATAAATACATACCACGCGTTGTAATCGCACAAATTATGACGATTTATTGAATCGTTCATACTGATTTTCTGTGTATTACCAATGATTTCTTTGCTCAATTGCTCGAATTTTGTCGCTGCGAGCAGCGGAATTATTTCAGGATATCGCGAGGTTTTATGCTCCAACGATAGATAAGCATGATTCGAAAGAATGGAATAAAAATGGCTTCATCAGTCTATCGACCGATAGCAAAGGATCGAGATGCTGTCCGTTGGCTCGGCCGTGATTAGTATTCCAGTACAAATGCCAAATCAACCGATTTGTTTCGTCAGAAATAAAGCTCAATAGTTGTAAGATTTTTACAAAAATGTATAAAAACAGTTCGTAACTGGTGAAAGATGCATCGATTGCAGGATTATGTTGATCCTTTCATTTCCATTTAATGCCATCAATTTCATTGTAGAACGAAAAGAGTCTTCGCAAGCTATAATTGTACGATGACAAAGCCCTGGCGAAGAGACTATATATATATTCTGTTATACTTAAGATTATCGGTATTGAATAAAAAATATTTGTTATACAGCAAATGCTTGCTTTTCTTCCGAACAGCTACACATTGGTAACTTACCATAATACAGAGATAAGAGTAGTCGCAACAATTATTAATTATTTTGTCCACTAATCATGCTTAGACTCTATTTAACGTGAACATTATCGAACATGATTGCGATTGCCTATGCGCTTTATGTGATACTTTAAATTTATACTTGTAACAAATATAACAAATTTTAACCATTTAATTTTCTTATCGATTTTGCCCCCCCGCCCCCCCTCCTCCTCCTCATTTTTTTAACTTAGCACCAAAACGTTGAACTTGCCGGTAACGAAATTCGTGATAGAAATTATTCGTTCAAGTTACGAATCCACGAAGTCACAAAATAGGATTTCGAAGCTATTCAGAGATATTTGTAGAAGTACACGAATGGTTAAAAATAATAATTATTATTCTTATTATTTTAAAAAATGATGACACAAGATTGAGATTTATTTCACACTTGAAAATGACGCGTAAAAATGCGCAATAAGTATATGTATATAAATGCTGCGTAGTGGAACGTATCAAAGACGATACAAGTGAAATGGTAAAATTGATTCATTCTTACACCCTCTTCGCAGGGTATAATCTACCTACATCGTTTACCTGACGATTAATTGCATTATTTGGTGTAAAATTACTTTTCGTTCGTCACCTCAATTAATCATCTATGATATGTTATTTTTCATATTTTTGTAAATAAATTCTTTCAAATTATTAAGAACTTTGGGTTATATAGCAAGGTAAGAATGGTGCGCAAAACGCTCGAACTTGTTCGTAAACGCCGAAAAACACGAAACCACCTAACGTGAAACCTCCGACTCGCGGAGAGAATCCAGCGAATAATCTGAAACAAAATAAAAATTCAAGATTAATTAAAATCACATTTAGATAATTAGTAAGACTCACCCTCGAGCTCCGCTTTCTCGATAAACTTCTTTCAACATCACACTTATTTTGACTTCCGCTTTATCGGCCGATGTACTGGATAACATAATTCTCGTTTTCGCTACGTCGAGCGGTGTCGTTAATCCTGCAGCAAGAGCAACTGTAAAATAATTCGATTAAATAATTAGATACGATTTAGATCTATCATTCGCTGATGCTGATAATTGAAGCAACAGTCATATGGACTGTTAAACGACAAATGGGCGTATGTCTTTTCGTTTCGCAGCAGTCGATTTCACATATATGAAATATTACTGGGACAATACAGTGATGGCTACTTCAACATGTGACATTATTCTAATTTGTTAAATCAGCACATTTTCATTTCTTTATAAAGGAAACTATATTTTCCTAGGAAAATAAAAAATAATATTTTCGTAAACTCATTTGGAATGTCAGAACACATCGAAGAATGATATTTAGATCATAGTCCAGGGGTTTATGTGTGTGTCAACACAACGGTCGACACGTTATCGCAACAATTTTTTTTACATTCCAGCTGAAACTCCGTATATAAGGAGAACGACCACTAAGATTTTCTTTCGCATTCCTTTCAGTCATAAACAGCACAAAATTCAAAAGTTACGAATACTTTTATATTTTTATATCCGTTAAAAATATTCGCGCGTGCTGAGTAGCGTTAGTGAAGGAATCCAAGGGATTTAGGACCAAAGATGTAGAGAGACTATACTGTTTCGCAGTAAAGATGCGGATATCTTTTATGTATAATGGATGTTGTCAGTGTTCATATACTAGTGTGTAAATTGAGGATGTGTTCGATGTGAAAAAGGCGAAAGCCGTAGTACATTAGAAGTGCTTTCTATTCTATGCTATTATATATGCGCTTGCTTTAATTTCCGCAATTTTCAAGATATCGTCTTCAATCTTTATACCAAAAAGGCGATACGATTTAAGATGTTCCGCATTTAGTCTGACGAGGATCGATAAACTCGCACGATTTTAATTGTTGACTTTCTCTGCGGCAAAACAGCAAAATGTTTGAGGAAACATAGATTTATAAAAATAAATCGGAGAATAAAAATAAATTATGTAATGGACTATTTTTGTACCTGAACCAGCACCGCACATCGCCCCTTCAAAAGGCGTGCATTCGCGACCAACGCGATTCTTCCAGCATAGCTTGAGGTATTCCCACATCGGCATCTGCATCAGTCCAAATGGCATATCTCTGAGTACTGTGCTACCATATCCACGGTAAAGAGTTCTCAACGCGAGTCTATGAGTGTCCTGAAGAAGAGCCTGTTTTCTCTGCTTTACTACTTCCACTGGAACTCTTATCAGACAGGCCATCTAAACAAAGAAACATTACATAAAGCGACTTGACAATTCTTTGCTAAGCCATAGCTTTATATATATATATATCTATTGGACAGAAAATTTAAGAATTTTTGTTTTTTTTATGTTCAATACTCAGAGTAGCAAAAAAAATGGTGTACATAATTCCCCATGATTTATTGTTTGCAATGTTTCTTTCTGATTATGTAATGAAATGACTACATACGAATATATTTTAGGAGTTCCAGTTGGTTCAACATGAGTTTTAATGTCGCTGACTATACTGTACAGTAAAGGGGAAAACATTTACAATTAATGTTTAGGGACGCTATCAATTTTTGTCTGTTTTAAAAACATAATATTAAACTCCCTCGATTTTACAGAAAGAATTTGTTACTAAAAGTTTATTTTACCAGCTTGATAACCCAATATATACACAGGAGCCAAGCATCGTCAATCATACATTTTTTAGTATTGCTTTTATCAATTATCGAATTTAAATAGTTGGTAGTCAGAACATTATTCTCACCGCTTCGCCCATGCATGCTGCGGTCATGTGAATGAAGGAGTGATACGGTACAGGCACCAGAGGTTGCGCAAATTCTTTGAACCCTTCGTAAGTGACAAAGAAGATTGATGCTAAAAAAATTAATGACATTCTGCAGTTTATGACTTTTGCATTTGAATACCAGATCATACATAAGAAAAATTACCTGCTGGAGCTGATCCGATGATAACCGGCGCGACACCCTGATACATTTTTTTGAACCCACCGGACTTGACGAATCCATGCTGACTCTGAAGGCGCGTTTTGAGCGTGTCGAGTGGAAAGAATATTATGTCACAGACGAGGCCAGCAGCCGCACCTGACTATGACAAATAATTAATAAACAAAAAAAAAAAAATTGTAAAGAAAATAAAATATTAACGAGAAATATGTGGTTGATATGTTGCAATCAAACGTACAATCATCGAGGACAAAAAAACATTTTTCACGTCCCTAACTTGCGTTGACTCTGATTCGCTGTGAAACATATCTTTATCGTGTTGTCACTGTTGTCACTTTAAGCTGTCGATGCGATCTTATGAAGTAATACGAACGGCACGAAATTGTCGAAACGAAATCATTCGGAAACTTATAATACCGTATATATTTGATCTAATCGATCGCGGTAGACAGTATTTTAAGGTTAAATCCTATCGCGCTGCTTGTAATCAATTTTTGCAAACTCGCGCGGCAATGGCCGGTAGTTTTCACATGGATCATACTGCTTGCATCAGCTGCACACACAGTTATGTAATTCGTTAAGAAAGCACGTGATTTCGGCGGATGAATTAGGAACGAAAAGTGAACTTTTTTTTTTTAGATTGACTGCAATACTTTATTAAAATGATAATTATATAAGAAAAATAGTTTATCCAATACGGTACTTTGCAATGAATGATTGCGTCGCATGTATGTAAAATACCGTATTTTACCGTTAATCGGATTTTACATCATTTTATAATGCAAGTTGTCTTATTAAAAATATTGTTTATTAAAAAATACAATCGCGTAAACGATTTATAGACTGTAATAATAATAATTAATTGACTGTTTTAACGTTTGGCAATATGCAATTTACTAAAATACGTGTTAACTTTACAGGTAATAACAGCAACTCATAAAACTTAATTTATAAGGTGCATTGCTAGCTTTATAGAAACGAGTAAACTGAAAAATGTCCGCAATATTACTGGATAATTAATCGGTTTGCTTCGACGATTGTTATCGATGGAAAAACATCAAATAACTTGGGAGTTGCGCATTGTTCCGGTAGATGTCGCTCGACATATTTTTTTCTTACGCTTTCCCCCACGCCCGCGTTGTTTCTCGTCTTCGACCCTGCACTTCGTCATGGTTTGCAGATTCCGTTTGTTCTACGATTCTATACAGTGTGCGTAACGGCGATTGCCATAGTGCCGTCTGACCACTGGGCTGGGCTACGCTTGACAGTCAGTATCGTCTCTTGGCTCGTGATTCTTCGGTGTGTATATCTTCGTACGAATGGTACCGTCTGACCCATCATTGACTACTGGAACGTTTTCGCCCCATTAATCGGCGACAGCGCAATTGACCCAATTTCATTTGTTCTTATCGAGTCCCTCTCTCTATATCCGGTGTCTCAAACATTTTTGATTCGTGACTCCACCGAACCATCAGTTTGAGCGCATTCGGTTCTGCATTACAGGCCTTGAGAGGGATATATATAAATATACATATATATATTTATATATTACACATTATATATACATATATCCCCCTTCCAATGTCCCCTTATTCATAGAGGTTTTTAAAAGAGAATCTTGGCGAATCTTACCATATTATGATATTAGCCAGGTGTGATATTAGCCAGGCAGACGAGATTATAAAATCATGGCTGCACTCAAACGAATAATAGGCTTGACAGGCAGTCTGAAGGCATTGACTACATCAAATGCCTATCGATTACATCTCCCAAAGACGTATTACACATATGTGAACGAGCCATCTATGCCGATACCAGATAAGGAGCCTACCTGGGTCAAAAGTTCCGAAGAAGCGTTGGATCAAGCTGGATTAGCGTCAGGTTAGTTACCATTCTGCATGTATCATTATTGACACCTATGTTTTGATCGTTGCCGTTCGGCAGTACTTTATTGACGCGAATTAATTGCTCTCAAGTAAACATTTTTTTATTGCTCGGCAACTCTTCGTAAGTCCGTTAAAGCCCAATTGGCGGCTGATTGCAGAATGTGTTCGTTACGGTTTGAACTTGAAAACATTCTCGTACAACCATAAAAAAACTGATATGGATTGCCGCGATCTATTTAGGAACTTTAGGCGAAATCTATAAATGCTCGGATTATACCGGGACAATTTATGACAACTTTTTTTCGATTAAGGATACTTCAGCGGCGTCCCGTGGTGGGGATAGGCCGCGTAGATTAACGTACGAGAATGTATCATAATTTTTCTTAATTAAAGAGTCTTTGGTAAAGTGCCGTGGCGGGAATAGACAGCACTGTGCGCGGGTTACCGGCGGGTAGTGCTATGTACTCTGAAAAGTATAATGATCCTTCCGCGTAACTAGTGATTGAACACTCAACTTCAACCATGAATATCTGAAGTACAGCATTTTTAATCTATATGAGAATTCACACGCACCAAGATTTAGTGTTCCGCTACAACATAACCAAAATTTAGGTCTTCTTAAAATGCAAATGTTGGTTTTTGTCGTTATATATGAGTTTTGATTGCGTGCTGCTGTTTTACATTATATATAAATTACTGTATATTATTTGTTTCACCAGATATTTAAATATCTGGTGAAACAAATGATATAACGAACCTTCTTTTATGAAGGAGCAATACGTGAAAAAGTAATTACTTTTTCACATAACAGCATACAATCAAATTTATAAAAAATGCGTGGGAGTATGTGTATATGTATGCGTCCGTTCTACATGAATAAAGTATGTCAAGCGATGTTTCATATGAATTTGATGCGCAGCAATCGATGTGTCTAACTCTTGTGTGGTTTTCAAAATTCTAAATTTTGTAAAAAAAATATTTTTTGTCCCACGTGCATGAATCACGGTACTTTACATGGCAGCCTTGCGAGTCGAAAGTGGCCCATTGTATGCCAGCTGTGAACCTGTGGTGAAATGACAAAGTCGCGCATGCTGGAGACATAACCTCACTTTTCAGTATTCGTCTCGCGCGACTGCCATTCCAAGTGCCGCAGATTCATGCACTTGTAACAAAAAATATTATGTGTAACGAGGGTCGAATTGGCGATTGCGACTCGTGTGATTACAATCCTCACACTCGTCGCAATCGCCAACTTTCGACCCTTGTTGCACAATATACTAATTCAAACTCTCAGTTCCCTGAATCTTGGGCTTTCGAGTTCAAATTTTACGGTTCTGTTCAACAGATTACTGAAGTTGAATTGACTGAACATCAATGTACGCAGATTTGATGTAATTTCTAATGTCTCACGAAAAAATTGCTTGTAGTTATTTTTAAAGAATCGTCCTTAGATTTTTTTAAAGTGAGCAAAGAATAATGGTTGCACTTCATCGGCACATTTTTCATATTAACAAAGCTTCGTCTGTGACGGATACAAAAATTACTCAAGTAGTGTACACATAACAGACGCTTTACGAAGTGTGGAGTAGGAGCAAGCAATGGGCAAATTTACTTTGCAACCGTTTAATATTGCTTCATTCTATTTTTGATTTATTCTTATTGCTCGGTTATGACATACGTATATACTTATATAATCTCTAATGTTCAAAGATCGGTTTCGTTATTATTATGTAGAGTTCATAGAATATTCGACAAAGTAATTTTTAAACTTGATGGGAACTCCGAATTTGAACTGTGGAGGTTTTCTCTAATTGTGGAGAAGTGAAACAGGCCCCGTTAGTATCGATAATTGTAATGAACGTTTCTTAATGGTGAGAATTGTTCCGTCAAAAATAAATATTCCAGCTGAATGTGCGCATCAATTTTGCATCTGGCACGAGTTTAAATTTATCCTAAAAATAAATTAGCACTTTTGAAAGAAAGTGCAAAATAGGGTGAAAGTTTTGGTTAGAGAAATGCAGCGATCTCTTTTGCACTCACAGCCATTAGATTTCCCCCTAAAGGTCGCGGAAAGTCAAAGATTTTTGTGAATCTAAATATTTCTAATTGTTCTGAAAATCTCTGATTTTCTCTGCCAACTTCTTTGAAAAACTGTGAACTTTGTTGATATTCTAAGCCTATTTCAGTTCTATATTCAGAAAGTATTTTCTGTAAAAGTCAAATTCTCGCATAATTTCGCATACAAAGTACACATAAATTATTGTTTATTGTTTACTGTTCGTACGACAACGAACACGAAAGTTTACTGTTCGTATGAATTCCAGAAAGAGCAGATCTTAGAGTGAACTCGTAAGTTCTCTGAAATTCTTTAAACCCAGTTTATCTGAAAAAAGCAGTGTTTTTCAGAAAATAAATAGTATTTTTTCTGGAAAAGTCTATTGTATGTTCGAGTAACGGAATGAGTAGATGTTAGAGATAACTCGTAAGTTCTTTGAAATTCTCTAACCATACAGTACCCGAGAAAAACGCAATTTTTTTTAGAAAATAAACTATTATTCATTCGGGTGATCTTAGAAAAAAACTCGTATTTTCTCTTAACGTACTTTATCTGAAAAATTCAGAATTATCCAGAATTTTGCGGAAAATACTCTGAATTTCTCTGATATATTGTGACTGCTGGAGGTTGTGCGAAGAAAAGTGCGGAGATATTTAACATATAGCAGAGAAAATTGAGAAAAATCTCGGAAATTGTCTGTTTAGAGTTTTTCAGAAATATTGTCAGATAAATATTTTCACCAGGATAGCGCACGACTAAGCGATCATCTATCCACGTACTGATCTCGAAGGATTCTGCTTGACTTAGGAGACCACCGGAGCCATGCGCCAATCGCGTATCCACCGATGTCGGTTAAATATTTCAAAATATTATTTCGATATATGTCAGAAATAGTTCGGAATATTTGAAATATTAGAAATAGATCAGAATATTTGAAATATTAGAAATATTTCTAACATGTTTTCAAAATATTGGTAATATTTATTAAAAATTTTCAAAATATTGGCAATATTTCTGAAATGTTTTCAAAATATTTACTGCTATATGGGATGGTCGGGATCCGAGCCGTATTTGGGCGACAGTATTCTGTTGTGGGACTCTAAGAGTAATACTGCCTTCAATATTTTTAAACAATTATTCATTAAAAAAAAACATTTGTAAAAAAAAAGTACAAAAAAAATGAAACCGAAAAAAAATCTTACAAAAAGATGTAAATAATTAATGATAAAATATAAATTTTCACAGAAGCTCCCTCTTTTCCAACGATATTTTCAATAACAATAATAATAATAATAATAATGATGATGATAATAATAATGATAATAAAAGTCGGGAGACGTCTCCGGCCGTGTCACATAAGGACTTGGTAGGTGCACTTGCAAAGCGTTTGTGACAAG